>ONZH01000657.1:0-79502 GCA_900303285.1 Rhinella marina | reverse complement strand
CACCAGGATCAGCAGGGGTGCCACCATACTAGCCTAACCACCACCAGCATGCGCAAGGCATATGAGTGCTAACACCCCACTCAATGGAACCAAGGCCGTTCACCACCTCCTGGGTCACACCACTACTCCTTCCCCTGTGTCACTCGCTGCTCTGCTAGTCACCCCCTGCCCAGGACCCCGGCATGAGCGCCCCCACCGGAAAACCACACCTTCGCCTCCACGATCCTCCACAGTGTCCACCAAGTGTCCCTGCGCAGCGTTCAGCTGTCTTTAACAGCAGACGTTGGGCGCAAGAGGAAATACAGTTTCACCCACATGCCCAAGCCCTCAACGTCCACATCTCCAATTTCTGAGCCTGGAAGATGCTGCCCTATAGGCTGGTTGAGACGAGGCCTTTTCGCAATCTCATGGCGGTGGCTGCTCCTCGGTATTCCGTCCCCAGCCGCCACTATTTTTTCCCGATGTGCCGTCCCAGCCCTACACCCAGCACGTGTCACAGAACATCATCCGTGCCTGACCAACGCTGTTCTGAGAAGGTCCACCTAACCACGGACACGTGGACAAGTGCTGCCGGGCAGGGACACTATATCATTCACTTGCGGGCACATTGGGTACTTGGGTGGAGGCTGGGACGAGACTGATCCGGGGCCGCTCATGTACTGCCCACACCAGAGGATTGCCTTGGCCTACCTCGGTCACAGGTCTCTCAGACGTACTATGCTCTCCTCCGCCCCTCCTCTTCCTCCACCTCCTCCTCCGAATAACCATTCCGTGGGCACGGGCGCCTTCAGTGGTAGCTCTAGGCGCAGCAGGCAGTGCCGTGGTAAGCGCCAGCCAGGCGGTGCTCAACTGCTGAGCTTAGGTGACAAAGGCACACCGCCCAAGAGCTGTTACAGGGCATCACGGCGCAGACCGATCTGTGGCTGGCACTGCTGAACCTGAAGCCAGGCATGGTTGTGTGTGACAATGGGCGTAACCTGGTGGAGGCTCTGCAACTCGGCAGACTGACACATGTGCCATACCTGGCCCACGTGTTCAATCTCATAGTTCAGCGGTTCCTCAAGAAATACCCCAATCTGTCTGATTTGCTCACCAAGGTGCGCCGCATCTGTGCGCATTTCCGCAAGTCGACCACAGATGCTGTCACTATCAGGGCAGCGCAGCGCCCCCTACAACTGCCCGCTCACCGACTGTTGTGCGACGTGCCCACGAGATGGAATTCCACATTAAACATGTTATCCAGAGTTTACCAGCAGCGCAGAGCGATTGTAGACTGCCAGATGTCATCTTCCACCAGAACTGGTAGTCAGGTCTCTCAGATTCCTCAAGTCTACAATGAGGAGTGGACGTGGATGTCTGATATCTGCCAGGTGTTGAGCAACTTTGAGGAGTCAACACAGATGGTCAGCGGCGATGCCGCCATTATCAGCCTCACCATCCCGCTGCTTTGCCTGTTGAAAAACTCACTGCTCAGCATCAAGTCGGATGCTTTGCGCTTGTCACAAGAGACGGTGGAGGAAGATCCTCTGGTCAGCCCTCGTTGTCAGCGCGTATCTGAGGAGGGGGATGAGGAGGAAGAGGAGGAGAATGTCGGCGAGACAGAAGAGGGTACCAGTGCTCAGTCCTTAACTCTTGAGCGTGTATGGGCTGAAGAGGAGGACTTGGAGGAGGAGGAGGAAATGGAGAGTCAGGCCAGTGAGGAGAGGGAATTCTTGCGTGATGGGACTCTGGCGCACATGGCAGACTTCATGTTAGGCTGCCTATCACGTGACCCTCGCGTTAGAAGCATTTTTTCAAACACCGATTACTGGGTGTTCACTCTCTGGACCCACGGTACAAGCAGAACCTTTCCACTCTCATCCCTGTAGAGGAAAGGAGTATGAGAGTGAATCAATATCAACAGGCCCTGGTGCATAAGCTGAAACAATCCTTCCCATCTGACGCCGCTAGCGGCAGAGGGCATGGTTCTGTGGGCCAAGTAGCGGGGGAGAGGAGGCGAGCAGGCAGCTTGTCCAGCACTGGCAGGGGAACGCTCTCCAAGGCCTTTGCCAATTTTATGTCATCCCAGCAAGACACTGTCACCTGTCCCCAGTCTAGGCAGAGTAGGGGGGAGCTGTACAGAAAGATGGTGAGGGAGTACCTAGCTGACCATACCAACGTCCTGCGTGATCACTCTGCTCCTTACAACTACTGGGTTTCAAAGCTGGACACGTAGCCTGAACTGGCGCTGTACGCCTTGGATGTGCTGGCCTGCCCTGCCGCTAGCGTGCTGTCAGAGCGGGTATTCAGTGCAGCTGGTGGTGTCATCACCGATAAGCGTACACACGCCTGTCAACTGACAGCGCTGACAGGCGGACGCTTATAAAAATGATCAAAGCCTGGATTTCACCGGAATTCAAATCTCCTCCGGGGGAAAGCAGCTAAAGATTAACATTACTTATTTATCCGATTCCTCTTCTCTACTCCTCCTACTCCTCCTCCTCCTTGTCGTCTTTGCCTAACGCTGACCCAAAGCGTCCAACTGGCACTCTTTTACCACAATTTTTCTGGAGGTCCACCTACAGGCCAACTCTGTAAACAATTTTTCCGGAGGTCCACCTACAGGCCCTCTCTGTAAACTATTTTTCCGGAGGTCCACCTACAGGCCCTCTCTCTAAACAATTTTTCCGGAGGTCCACCTACTGGCCCTCTCTCCAAACAATTTTTCTGCAGTGTCAACTACAGACAGTGTAAAACAATGTTTCAGGAGCGTCAAACAGACAGTCCAAAACAATTTTTCAGGAGGTGCAAGTACCGACATTAAAAAAAAATTTTTTTTTGCTGAGGGTCGACTTTATGTACTCCGAAAAGAAAAAATTTTTTGGAGGGTCAACAAAAGCCATTTCACTGCATTCTCAGTCGGACAAAGTCATTGGTGGTGTAACCGCCATGTGTGTCAGGCTAAATTTTTGGGTGCTTCACCAGCTACCGCATACTAACTCAGTCACTCTGTTGTCACCATGGCCATACAGGGCCACGAAAAATGTTTATGTGGTTCGCCTGCTACCGCAGTGTCACTCGCTCACTCTGTTTTCACCACCATAGTGGTTTGCACTATAGCAGCCCAAGTCTGCACATTCCCCTTTTTATCTCCAAGTGATCTACACTGCACATCACGTAAAAAAATAGGTTCTTTTGCTCTCAGTGATACAAATCTATTTCATAAAATCCTTTCTTTCTCTTTAACTGATCTATACTGAACGGCTCTTTTAAAAATACGTCTTTTTCCTCTCTTTCTCTCTCTCCAAACTATTTTTCCGGATAAGTGCCGTATACGGTATTAAACTGAGAAGAATGCATACAACACATGCCCCACTTGACAAATTTCAGAGTTGACAACCGTACTGGTTGATGCTAAATTTTTAAGTTGGGGTCCTGCGTCGTCATTCGAACTCCATCCGGCTGTTGTCACCACCACACACGCTAGCCAAGGGGGCACTCCTCTGGCTCTTCCAGCTCAACCTCCTTCCCCCCAGCCTTCCCCCCACCTACAGGCCCTCTCTCCAGACAATTTACGTCTTTTTCCTCTCTTTCTCTCTCTCCAAATAATTTTTCCGGATAGGTGCCATATATGGTGTTAAACTGAGAAGAATACATAGAACACATACCACACTTGATCGAGCTCATAGTTGACAACTGTACCGGTTGATGCTAAATTTTTAAGTTGGGGTCCTGCGTCGTCATTCGAACTCCATTCGGCTGTTGTCACCACCACACACGCTAGCCAAGGGGGCACTCCTCTGGCTCTTCCAGCTCAACCTCCTTCCCCCCAGCCTGCCCCCCACCTACAGGCCCTCTCTCCAAACAATTTACCCGGGTAGGGGACGTATTAGATATTGAACAGATTTTTTTTTGGTTCTTCTTTTAATTGCCTCCTGCGATAGTGAGATAGACAGGAATTGAACCCGGGTCAACTGCTTGGGAAGCAGCTATGCTCACCACTTTACCACCAACAGCCACAGCAACTGATAAGAACAGATACTAAACTTGATGTAAGCCAACATTTCGACAATCGATAACCCGAAACGGGTCCGCCGTCGAGCCCGGCGTTCGGCCACCCTGAACATTTCACATACTCTGACCGAGTCTGACCCTTGGGCCGCTCATGTACTGCCCACTTGGAGGATTGCGGGGCCTGCCTCGTTCACGGTTTCTCAGAATTACTATGCCACTTCCTCCAACCCCTTTTCCTCCACCTTCGAATTACCATTCGTGCTTCACCTCCTGCTACCTCAGTCTAACTCGGTCACTCTGTTGTCACCGCCATGCTGCGTCAGGCTACATTTTTGGGTGGCTCACCTGCTACCTCATCTAACTTGGTCACTTGTTGGTGTCACCGCCATGCTGTGTCAGGCTTACGCCTGCATCGTGTGGCTGCGGATAGGAGAGCAGTGCCAGTATGGGCATGGGTGATGGACCTTCGTTGCACCTAGTTGGGTGCTTTCCTATATATTCCCACCATGCCAGCCATGGGTTGTACATTAACTAATAAAAGGGAAAACAAAAAAAATATTTTACAGGAGGGTCAACCGCAGACACTCCAAAACAATTTTACATGAGGGAGTGTCTCCCCGTCTGCCATCGTGTTCTGTCAGGCTGTCAGTAGGTACAACACCTCTGTCGTCCGCAGAAGCGGCCACTATGAGGAAGGCCACGGCGAGAACATCCCCTTTTCAATTGAGAGCAAGTGTAGAATTGTAGGAGGTTGACACTTTTCTTTCGCAGTGGATTCACCTTCCCCTTTATCATTGCCAGACAACAGTTGGTGAAAAAGTAATTGGCAATGATGAAGAAAATGTAACGGTGCAGTGGACCGTCTGTGATGCAAAACCTATATATTCCCACCATGCCAGCCATGGGTTGCACATTAACTAATAACATGGAAAACAAAAAAAATATTTTACAGAAGGGTCAACTACAGACACTCCTAAACAATTTTTTAGGAGGGTCAACTTCGGACACTCCAAAACAAATTTTTGGGAGGCTCGCCTACAGACATTTGACTGCTACCTCAATCTAACTTGGTCACTTGTTGGTGTCATTACGCTGTCACCATGATGTGTCAGGCTTATGCCTGCATCGTGGGGCGGGGGATAGCACAGCAGTGCCAGCATGAGCAGTGGGGTCACCTGCAGGCGGTGATGGACCTTCGTTGTACCTAGTTGGGTGCTTCCCTAACATGTGATGGGCATGTGCCTGGCCTTTCTTTGTCTGGGTGAGCACAATTGCCATGAGGGTAACCACCAGGCTGTTGCCTGAGAATTTGGGGTAATGGTGGGATTAGGCAGCCTCAGAGGCATCCATGCATGCTGCCCCTGCTGTTTCCTGTCCATTTCCATGGTGTTTCCATCATTTTCTGAGGTTTCCAGGTTTTCACCCAGCCTTCCCTAGGCAGAGCCTTGGTCCCCTGCAAAAATGCTCGAGTCTCCCATTGACTTCAATGGGGTTCGTTATCCGAAACGAGCACCCAAGCATCGGGAAAAGTTCGACTCGAATAACGAGCACCCGAGCATTTTAGTGCTCGCTCATCTCTAACAAACATAACACCAAGTGTAAACTTTCTTCTTCCACATTAGATGCTTATTTTCTCACTTTTTATGGAAGCACTCAAAACCACAAATTGCCTATGATTTACTACTTCTTCCTAGAGACATTAGTCGCTTTGGTTCCCCTGATGTTTATCAGTATCACCACCCAGCAAACTCTATCTAAGGAACTGGCCAAACTGAGAACAGAAATTGCAGCTACCCTCCTCAGACTAGCTGAGTTCACCAGCTTATGGTTCCCCACCTCACCTGCTTTATGATTAGGTGCATAACTACTGCCATAACAGCCATAGCAGCTGCTGCATGGTCCACAACAGCAGCAAGCCCAGGCCACCAGATATGGGGCCTGCACAGCAGCCAGGAAGCACAGGATGACTATTCACTATTTACATAAAGGGCCAGCTACCCACACCAGCAGGGTGCCAAGGCCCAGCATTCTAAAATCTGACTCCTCTATCCGGCACGGTGGTAGACAGAAAAGTCTAGAGATTATTAAAAATTACAATATCCAGGCAATGGTCCAATCAAGCCCGGCAGGCTCCCTCCATCTTTCACTGAAGCCCCTATGTTCTATCATATATATACACTACCGTTCAAAAGTTTAGGGTCACTTAGAAATTTCTTTATTTTTGAAAAGCATTTTTTTTAAATGAAGATAACATTAAATTAATCAGATATACACTCTATACATTGTTAATGTGGTAAAGGACTATTCTAGCTGCAAACGTCTGGTCTTTAAAGCATTATCTACATAGGTGTATAGATGCCCATTTCCAGCAACCATCACTCCAGTGTTCTAATGGTACATTGTGTTTGCTAACTGTGTAAGAAGGCTAATGGATGTTTAGAAAACCCTTAAAAACCCTTGTGCAAGTATGTTATCACAGCTGAAAACATTTTTGCTGGTTAGAGAAGCTATAAAACTGACCTTCCTTTGAGCTAGTTGAGAATCTGGAGCATTACATTAGTGGGTTCGATTAAACTCTCAAAATGACCAGAAAAAGAGAACTTTCATGTGAAACTCAACAGCCTATTCTTGTTCTTAGAAATGAAGGCTATTCCATGTGAGAAAATGCCAAGAAACTGAAGATTTCCTACAACGGTGTGTACTGCTCCCTTCAGAGGAAAGCACAAACAGGCGCTAACCAGAGTAGAAAGAGAAGTGGGAGGTCCCGCTGCACAACTGAGCAACAAGACTGCGAGGAGCCTCACAGGTCCTCAACTGGCAGCTTTATTAAATAGTACCCACAATATGCCAGTGTCAACGTCTACAGTGAAGAGGCGACTCCGGGATGCTGCCTTCAGGGCACAGTGGCAAAGAAAAAGCCATATCTGAGACTGGCTAATAAAAGGAAAAGATTAATATGGGCAAAATAACACAGACATTGGACATAGGAAGATTGGAAAAAAGTGTTATGGAAAGATGAATCGAAGTTTGAGGTGTTTGGATCACACAGAAGAACATCTGTGAGAGGCAAAACAACTGAAAAGATGCTGGAAGAGTGCCTGATGCCATCTGTCAAGCATGGTGGAGGTAATGTGATGGTCTGAGGTTGCTTTGGTGCTGGTAAAGTGGGAGATTTGGTAGAAGGTAAAAGGGATTTTGAATAAGGAAGGCTATCACTCCATTTTGCAACTCCATGCCATACCCTGTGGACAGCGCTTGAATGAGCCAATTTCCTCCTATAACAGGACAATGACCCAAAGCACACCACCAAATTATGCAATAACTATTTAGGGAAGAAGCAGGCAGCTGGTATTCTATCTGTAATGGAGAGGCCAGCGCAGTCACCAGATCTCAACCCCATTTTGCTGTTGTGGGAGCAGCTAGACCGTATGGTACGCAAAAAGTGCCCATCAAGCCAATCCAACCTGTGGGAGGGGCTTCTGGAAGCATGGGGTGAAATTTATCAACCTCAGCAAATTAACAGCTAGAATGCCAAAGGTCTTCAATGCTGTAATGGAGCATTCTTTGATGAAAGCAGAAGGAGTCTGAAGGAGAAACTTATTATTTCAAATAAAAATCATTATTTCTAACCTTGTCAATGTCTTGACTATATTTTCTATTCATTTTGCAACTCATATGATAAATAAAAGTTTGAATTTTCATGGAAAACACAAAATTGTCTGGGCGACCCCAAACCTTTGAACGGTAGTGTAAAGTTGTTGCTTATAAAGGAGCTGGAACTCTGGTCCCAGTCACAGGAGGCCCCACCATCCTAGTAAGAAGTCTGCAGCCGGGCAGGTAATATGTCATACCTTATAGTCAGATCCCTGTTATCTGTACACAGAGAGTTCCTTGTTATCTCTACTCTGTGAGATCTCTGTTATCTGTACTAAGAGATCCATGTTATCTGTATTCAGAGATCTCTGTTATCTGTATTCAGAGACCCTTGTAATCTGTACTCAGAGATCCCTGTTACTTGTACTCAGAGACCCCTGTTATATAGGTAGAAAGGGCGATTCCCCCCTTCTCGAGTCAGACCCCTGGGAGAAAATTTTATTAGTTATGCATTAGCATACCTCACAAATGCCTAACTCTTTCCACCAGCAGTTATAATGTATCTTATATAATGTTTTGTTCCTGCAATATAGAACCAATTACCTTGTGAATCAGATAGATGCTAAACATGAATTATCTAATTGTCACATTTTATCTTAACACATATGTAAAGTGATCTTCCCTTTTAAGAAACAAATTACATTGGTAGGGAATAAGAACAAAAGGACCTTGTTTCATCATTTTGGCTGTACATCTGTCAATTCTTAGTCTTCTCTTCTGTCATATCAGATGTCTGTACTTCTCAGACCACCTGATCCATAGTGTGCATTTGGTAGTCCAACTCCAAATTGAAAAACTTCAATACAAATGCATTGGAAAAATATAATAAATTTTATTAATTCACATTTTATTAATTCATACTAAAAACCAATAATTAAGTATAACAGTGATGGTCAGGCTAAACAAATAATACACAGCCACATACACGGCGGTTCACATGGAAGTATCACTGTTACTCATCAAAAAATACATATTATACATGTCAGATCAAAGCATAAATACTCTCATAACATATCAAGTAACATCATTGAACAAAGTGAGCTTAGCACATGTTACCGACCGTGGCACGCTGCACCCCGACGCGCGTTTCGCCTATCGCTTCATCAGGAGGTATGGCCACCATTCCACTTATTTATACCCCCCTGAGTACCTGTATTAACATCACCTGTGTGACTCCCTAATCCCACGCCACATATCCAGCGCCGGAAGTATCCAAACCGGAAATGACACTAACTTATCACTCCTCCCTATCGTTATGTCTTATTAAAATCTAAAAAGTATTATTGCAGCATATGATGCATATTAATGCATATGGCACTGTTGATGTAGAGACTTGTTTTTAATATACAATACCCAAACTCTTCATACCATCGTCGGCATTTCCTGGAGACGTACGCATGCGTTCCACTCTGGAACGCAACCGGAAATATCATCTGCACATACTGCTATCAACATATGCTTTAGACGACGCATCCGGTCTGCGCATGCATCTCCCCTTGCGAAGCAAACGAACAGACCGGAAGCACTCGTCAGCATACATCCATGCGCTCCACCATGGAACGCACCCACGCCTCCAGGTAACGGGTAATCAGCTGGCATGAAGTGCCCCACCACTTAGTGACCCCTACAGCACCATAATATATATATATATATATATAATATATATATATATATATACTGTCAAATAAACCATTATAGTTATACCAAAAAAGTTAATAATAAACATTATAAATACAAATTATCTCAATATCATATATAACACCATGATTAATATCTTAACTAAGTTATTGTATAATAAATATACAGTGTACAATAATACCATTAATACCCCCATCCATAATTCATAAAGTGTCTATTATTATAATATTATAGTAAAAATAAACAATTCATAAAATCCTACAATACAATAATTCCATTAGTGTTAATCATTAATATCCCCTATCCATGATTCATAAAGTGTCAAATATTATAATGAAAAATAAACGATTCATAAAATCCTACAATACAATAATTCCATTTGTATCCCCCGGCCGAGATGAATAAAGTTTCAATGATGATAATACAAAAACAATGAATAAAACCCTACAAATAAGCACAAATCAGTTAAAAAAATAGTGAACCAAGTGACACATGTGCAATAGTGCAAAGTGAAAAACCCCATAGTGCCAAAAGTGCATCTATATATATATGATAAAAAAATATATATTTTCAAATCATGACTAAATAGGGCACCTCAACCACCGATTCAAAACACAACCTCATGACCATATAGCTAACCTAACAGTTTATCAATGAAGAGAACTTATTAGTCCCATATTCTACATCTTATCATCCCGCATCATTTATCTTTCTTAATATTTTGTATTTCAGGTATGAAGGTTGTTCCGAAAAAAGGCATTACTTCTCCAGGTAAGTGGATTCACCAAGTCTTAATACATCTAAAAAAGATACACAACGAATTAGGATAAATCCCATATCAATAACCCGAATATAACCAGGAGTACCTAAAGGGTATAAATCATTACACAAAACATATTAAAAAATCTAAAAAATAAATTACTGTACCATTATGTTCACTTAAAGGATCCCAAACAGAGAACCACCCACGAGACTCCCATATACATATCCCCTTTATAAAAACGGAGCAAAACTCAGACTTTCATCATTTTGGCTGTACATCTGTCAATTCTTAGTCTTCTCTTCTGTCATATCAGATGTCTGTACTTCTCAGACCACCTGATCCATAGTGTGCATTTGGTAGTCCAAGTCACTTCCTGCTGCCCTCCAATTAGCCAGCACTACTCATGAGAGCAATGATGGCCAATCTAAGATTGGGGCTGGTCAAGCAGGAAGTAGGAATTTCAATGAATTGCCTGCTATGTAGGCCATTCGGTTCTAGCTTTTATAAGGTGTTTAGAGGCATGGTTAAATGAAAGCACACACATGGCCCACAGACATGCCACCAGTAGATACGATCATTTGATCCACTGACAAACGTAAGAAACTCTCACAGTTTAGTTGTCCACCATCCATACACAGGTGGCACTTTCTTTATATAACCCTGTCTCTGCCTGAACTATTTCTAGGTGCTTAACATAAGGAAATTTGGTGTCATGGTCCCCATTACGTGTCTTTGAGTATGAAGGCCTCATGATGGGCACTTCAATTTACACTCAGCCCCATTTGCTGGTGAGATGATCTGGGGATTCATCACCTAGGATAGTCGGATATTTCAAGTATTGAAACGAAGGATGCCAGCATCACAGTAATATATGCAGGACATCCTGTGGTCACATGTGTTGCCTTTCATGGCAGGTTATCCAAATGTCATTTTTCTGCAGAATAATGCTTATCCACACACTGTAAGGGTTTCTTAGGAATGTCTACACCAGATTGCAACACTTCCTTGGCCTGCCTGGACCAGATTTATCACCAATCAAGCATTTATGGGTCCAGCTGGGACATTATCTTCAGCAGTAACACCATCATATTGCTACACATAAGGAGGATAGATAACATTTTTTTTCCTACTGCCCTCCATTGCCCTGCAGTCAGTGCTCAACTCTGCCCTGTAATACACATTCTGGACTGCTGTGCTGTGCTACATAATAGAGGACTCTCAAATGTAACATACAATGTAGTATAGCACAGTTTTAAATACTGACAAGGGGGGTATAGGGGCAGTCAGAAAATAAAAAAAATAGGAATCTGGAGTCCTTATGTAGAGTACTACTCATTTATTACTGCATAATAGACAAAATCATGGTGTCAGATTTCCTATAAGACTCAATGTTCCAAGTTCCTTTGAGCAGCAGTATAGAAAAGTTGGAATCATTATTGACTATTATAGTATGTGTGTTGCACAATGTTCTCTGTGATATTATCAACTTACTATACTGCAGCTATTTTCAGCACAAAGGGGAGCCTACTTTAAAAACATACATGCTACCTTTTTATACACTGTACATAATATCTTAAAAACATGAGCTTGAAAGCAATGGAGAAGAATTGACAGAATAATTTCAAAGCTTGTACCTGGCATTCTGAGTTTTTCACCTAAATCAGCAGCTTTTGATAAAACTTTTGAGCCTTAATTGAGGAGTTTAAATGATCCCTTATTTGAAATGTTGACAATAAGAAAGCGCTAGTGATTGTTCTAAACGGCTCTCTCCAGGCATCTGAAAGACAATTCTATTACTAGCTCTGTCAAGCTGCAGGAAATATGACATCTTACAAAAGCAGACTGTAATAATATTTGGCAGCGCTTTGCACATTCTTTTCATTGGTTTATCTTTGAATCAGTCAAGCGGCATTCACAACCATGCACAAAGCACTGAACCTTCTGAACTGAGGGCATGTAATTATATTCATGAGTGTATTATGTCCATATTATATATACATATCTACTATACTGGTGTTGTCTAAATTATTCAGCTGTAAACAGAATGATGCAAGCCAATTATGATACTTATATTTCAAGCTACTCCCCTTACATGAAATTTCTAGACACCGATGATTGTGTCAGATGTCTATTGCAGCAACAATATTTTTTTTTAGTTTTTTTTTTAGTTTGACTATCCACATAAAAGAAAGAGTCTGCTTTCTTGTGTAGACTGGGGTACAGTTAGCAGAGGATTTATTGAAAGTGAGGTTGTGCCACTAATAAAGGCCTAGATAAGGCAACATACCATAATAATACACATAGATAAGGATATGCAAGCCTCTCCCTTGTCAATGGTCTCTAGTCTACTACCTATGCACCAATGTGTAATTTCATGGTGCTTGTGTGAGAAGACAACCTATTTAATGACTTTCCCTGTCAATCAAGTTTCAGAGGAAATGGCTAGGAGGCTAAAGGAGATCTTTCGTGCACCAAGGGTAGCAGAAATGTCCTCAATGTTGTCACTTTGCATATTTATTAAAAATGTTATTTCGGCACAACAAAGGCATTATTTTTAAAAACAAAGACATGTTATTTGAATGGCTACAATATCTATAGAAGAATCTTTCATAATCTGTTTAGCACACCAATATGATATTTAAAATTTCATAGAATAGACCCATTATAGTCTTCTATATCCTGAAAAAGGGATTGCTAATTTCCTCCATTAATCACATCAATGTGAATAACCATTTTGTCACAAAATCTACCTGCATCAGTCAGACACAAGTCAAACAGCAAACCTGCAGGATTTGACACCACAACCACTTTTAATGTAGATGTCATCTTTATTAAGCATCCATGGTTAAAACATATTAAAAAGCAGTGACCAAACACACGCAGCACTGGGTGGAATAGTAGGCAGTACTAGTAAATATGTACAATAGATAATATAACCATAGTAGTTGTTGTAGTTCCCACATAGAGTTAACGTACTAAATAAAGTGCAAATGCATTTACAAGCATCATATACTCATACCAACAATTAGACCCATAAACATAAGTTATGGAAGATGATACAGTGACTAATACAAACCCTACCCTGGCACAATAGACCCCCATAGTGTGTTTTGTTCCCTTCATTGGGGGAGCTGACTGAACTGGCATGTCTCTTCATGTACACCTATTGTACCTGCTTATAATACCCCTATTTGGGTGGTGTCTAATATCTGGTACCTGATCTTTATACTTTGCCAGGCTTAGTCTAGTTGAAAATATGGCTTCCAGACACATCAAATGACATCAGCCCACATGCAACAGCATAATCAATGAGCCAAATCAAGCAATGTTCGCAGTGTTGTGGCTATACAACATAGGGCTCTATTAATAAAAAGCATATCCACAATAGATGCCATTTAGCCATAATGGGCTGACTATATCTTATTAGTCTCCATACAAATACTGTCCCTAACCAAGTTCTAAAAGTCCTATTACACCTGTAGATTCTGCAGGCGATTGTCAGGATGGAAGTGTTCTTTCCCGGCAATCGCCTGCTCGCTAGCAGAGGAAATCACTATTACATGCAGCAATCAGAGTTTGTAAGCCAAAAGCAGGAGTGGGTCCAAAACACAGATGAGATTCAAATAATTCCATTACAGTTTATCTCTGTTTTGGACCCACTCCTGTTTTTGGCTTACAATTACTGATCAAATAAAGATAGAAAACACTGAAAAATGTTACAATGGCTCGTTTTATCTAGGGAGCAATGAATAGGAGAAATAAAATGGCCACCATCCTATTAGTACACACAAAACCTGTCCTAATTACACATCAGGGCAAGTTACTTCACAACACTGAGCTCAAGAGCCTCCTTATCCTCCTGTCTGCATGTCAGGGATTATCATCCTGAATACAGATGATACGAACTTCAGCTGAATCCCTGTAGGAATGGTGTTCATGAGAAGACATGAGGTACAGAGGACAGACAGGACTGTGGTAATGGAGACTGCATACAAGTGTTGCTGCTCATTATTCACATCCCCACCTCCCCTCTGTACTTCATGTCTCCTCATGAACTCCATCCCTACAGGGATACATCTTATCAGCTGTATTCAGGACCTGACAAGTAGAGCAGAGAGAACCTCTTTGATTCTCTTTCCACTGTTATAGACAGATGCGTATTGCAGATCTAGGGGCCTTTGATAGACTCCTGCCTGCCATAATAAACCTTTAAAGCAGTAATAGGCTGGCAGAGGGAGAACCTTAATTGCCACAGTCATGTATTAACTGATTATAGTGCAACTTTATCCGTCTCTGATTAGTGCCTTGATACCCAAGGCTGTTAGTAAAACTCTGGGCTTTGGAACTGCATTTTGCATAATACTGCAATCTTTATCTGAGGAGGTGTTTTTTAAAAAAACAAAAAAAAAAGCTGATGCATCAGAATTAGAGATTAACTATATTTGTCTGAGGTCCAAATCTATTCCAATCAGAACCGAAGCCGACTTTGGATCTAAGTTTTAAAATGTTTTTTTCCAGTTTAAAAATCAAATACAAAAGTTATTCACCAAAGTCTTGTGAGCTTTGAGCAAAGTGACATCGGATCTAGGATCCGAAGCTTGATTGGCTCATCCGTAATGACAATGACACTGTAATGCTTGGGGAAGTGGCCTGGTTGCCCCAAAGAAGTCTGTCAGAAACATGACAGAGTTATTCTGAATGCTGAACAGCTATATTTTCCCACGGGATCCGGTGATAATGCCTCTTATTGGAAGTTTTGGCCGTATGTTGCTTTTTATTGCTGCCGTGGCCACCACTATCCTCCTCGGATGTCACCTGCTCCTCATCACCCTGATCCAACTTCCAGGTCCTGTCCAACACACAATTATCATCATAGTCCTCACTCTGTTCTCCACTTTTATCAAATTGAGATATTTCATTGTGGACTCATTGGCCCGTTTTATGATTTCCTCCTCTGTATTTTTCCCAAGTACCACTTTTGCTACCACCACTACCAAAACAGCTATACATCAGGTCATCTGCCTTGACCTGAACATCCTCCTCATGAGAGTCCAAATGCTGATGTTGACATCAAAAGGAAGACTGTCTTGAATAGATTTAATAGCACATGGGGTGTAGTTGCCTGTTCTTAGGAAAAAAAGAAGGCACTCCATTAGGAAGGGACAGTGAAAAAGGAAATTATGCAACTGATTGCATTTCTTGGGCCTCAAGGAGGAAGAGCAGGAGTGATTAGCTGAGCCCTGGATTAAAGGCAAAGTGATAGCCTCAGATGTGACATTGACATCATCCTGATGTAATTATGATGAAGTTTGAGCCATCCAATCCACAATGTCATCCTCAATTATAATCTAGTGCCTACTGACAGCAATGGAGAACTTTGGCCTGCTGCTACTACTACTACTGGCTGGACAGGTGGTGCTGTGCCAGTACTGCTGTTTGCACTACTACAGCCACCCACATTCCGACTCAGGGATCATGAGGCACAGATCATTTGTTTTTCAGAGGAGCAATTAAATGTCCCTCCTCTCCTACGAACACACTGTTCCCTATATTAACATTCACAATGATTTTTCGATGCAGTACAGTGTATTGAATGAAACTGTTATATTAACACAGTACGGGGCGTGGGCTGGCAGCGGAGCCACATGCACGCAGCTGTGTGAGCTCTGCTGAGGATCATAAAGGAGCGGGCCATTAAACTATTCTCTTCAGCGCCAACATGGGCAAAAACAGCCGTGACAATCCCAAAGAGACCCCTGGACTCACCAGACAGGTTCCCGGGCAAGGAGATCTCGATCGCTTTGTGAAAAAAGCTTGTACGCAACAGGCAAGGAGACCCGACAAAATGGCGCCTTCTCAGGAAGCACTCTCTAGGCAGGAGGCCTCAGATTCAGAGGAGGGAGAAGGTAGCGACACAGGAGCCACCATTACCAGAGACAATCTGCTGGTTTCTAGAACTTTTAGTTAGTTTCTAGTTGCTTGCGGATGCACTTGACCCACTAGTGCAAGAATTGAAAGATCTCAAACAAGATCTGAGACACGTGGGTGATCGAGTTGAGACGCTGGAATCCTCTCAAGCAGCCATCGTGGACTTTGGTACGTCTGTCACTCACAAATTTGACCACACTCAGGCGCACTTCAATTACCTTTATAATCAACTTGAGGATCAGGACAATTGTGGGAGACGCAATCATTTGTGTCTGAAAGGTTTCCCAGAAACTGTCTCAGCAGACGCCATTACGCCCATGCTTACCGCATTTTTCACAGACCTTCTAGGGTCGGAAAATACAGCTGACATCTCCTTTGAAAGAGCCCATAGAGTCCTTAGACCCACTTCGAACCCGTCAGACCCTCCACGGGACATTATATGTAAACTAACCTCTTTTCAAACTAAAGAGAAAATTATGAAAGCTGCGAGATCCTCTCCTCACCTGCATTATGAAGGAGCAGCTATCTCGATTTTTCAAGAACTTTCTCCATTAACCCTGAAGAAAAGAAGATCCCTTTGTCCACTTCTAGATGTGTTGAAAGAACGCAGGCTGACTTATAGATGGCTGTTCCCGTTCAGCCTTCTTATCAACACCCCGGAAAGGAAGACAGCCACATGCACCTATTCAGACCTAAAACGCATGTACGAGTTTTTGGGCGTTGAGGATTTACAAATCCCAGACTGGAACTCTGTCCAAGAACTCACACTCTTACCAACTCTCCCCCTGATCGTCCCATGGAATCCAGCGGGCTCTGGTAAAGCACAACGGCAAAAAGGAAACCGGGCAAACTAACGCCCAGAAGGATCCAAGTTGACACTGACTGATTGTCTCTTGAATGTCATTTTCCTCTTCCATTTCAACTCTACATGTGGTGAGATTGTTCCAATTTTTATCTCCCCAGTTTGAGAACACAAAAGAAAAGAAGCCTTCCTTTTACTATCTTTTATTTAATCTCCTCCATCTCCTGCTCTATCTTTTACTTTTATATCTACCTAGGAGTAGATATAGTGTCTCCTCTTCCTAAAGTGAATATGACCCATGTTATTGCGAACTGCCCGCTCCTTACACTTGATCCACCTTTTTGACAGTCTACGCCTATTATGTGTTATTCCTCACAGCTCCCTCAGGAGCCAATTCTGTTGAAACATGTTATCACCCCTGCGTTCTTATGTTAAGAAAGACTTTCTTACAGACATACCCAACAGAGAATGTTGGTTTTGATAGACCTATATACAAGAGGGTACTGTTTTTGTTCTTTTTCGTGTTCAATTTTTGTTTTCTTTCCCTCTCCCATCTCCTTAATCCTATAAGGGCTTTGCAATTCCTTGCTCTCTATGACTTCTATTTTAGATTGAATGGAAATCTTCCACTTCTAGTCTTTCTTGGGCCTTTGGGTATGAGATCTATGGCTCTCTTACATTGTATGGTGGTTCATAACATGTATGATTATATAACCTCTACTATGTACTGTAAAAATGATTGTGGTTAAGGTTTGTTCTTATAATGTGAGAGGGTTGAACACCCCTGCAAAGCAGAGTCAGATATGTAATATGCTGAAAAAACTTAAAACTGACATCTTGCTCTTGCAAGAAACTCATTTTAAGAGAAATGAAATTCCTCACTTAAAACACCTGTTTTTTAACCAGTTGATCCACAGTACATCCCCTGATTCTGCTTCAAAAGGCGTCAGTATTACCATTCACAAACAACTCCCCTTTGTGGTGCGTTCAACACTCATTGATGATCTTGGCCGCTATGTCTTCATTAAAGAGATGTTAGGCACACAATTGATCACCATAGGAAATATATATGCGCCAAACACTACCTAGACACCTTGGCTCAGAAATGTCTTGGTGATTTTCCAGAAATTTGCTGAGGGTTCAACCTTGTTAGGTGGTGATTTGAATGTGGCTCTCCATCTGGAGATAAATACATCCTCAGGTACCTCATCTCTTTCTGGTATATCACTCAGATATATACGTAATAACTTGGCTAAGACGGGGCTAGTAGACAGCTGGAGAGCCTTAAAGCCCACCTCCAAAGATTACACATACTATTCCCCTGCCCATTCCTCAATCAAAGGCTTGACTATATCTTTATTTCCACTTCCCTCTTACCCCAGTGCAAAAAAGCCTCAATAGGTTCAATAACTTTATCAGATCATGCTCCAGTATTCTTAAAGTTTCACTCCCACAGCATCCCGAAAAAGGAAATGATCTGGAAATTGAATGAAATGGTTTTACATAACTCGAAAAATGTGGATTTTATCATCAACAAATTGAAAGACTACTTTGCCCTTAATATAACGGGTGACTTGTCGTCTAGTGTAATTTGGGACGCTCACAAAGCTGTAGCAATGGGTCACTTTATCTCCTTGGGTACTCACATTAAGAAGTGTAGAGGGGCAGAAATACTGTCTCTTCAAACCAAAATAAATGCTCTAGAATCTAAGCATAAAAAACACCTAACTCAGGAACTCCTCCAAGACCTTGACCATCATAGATCCCAACTTAAAAACAAACTAAATGATTCAAGTATTATGCCCATGGTGATAAGGTCACCAAATTCATGCTAGCACAATTAAAGAAGAGACAGGTTAATTCCTACATCCACTCTATCCAATCTTCCTATTCAATCTCTGTTGCAAACTGAACAAATTGCAGCTAGATTCACCGAATATTACAAACTACTATACAATATCAAGGGCCCATCCACCCTTTCTTCAGATGATACCGAATCTGATCACATTAAGCAATGGCTAGCTTCCCTTAAACTTCCTACTATCTTACCCGAACAGGGGGTGGCCCTGTCTGGTCCCTTTACACTTTCAGAGCTGAAAAATGCCCTCAAACATATCCCTCTAAATAAGAGCCCAGGACCCAATAGCTTAACCATGAAATACTACAACACAATTCAAGATATTCTCTTCCCTCACCTTCTTGATGTGTGTAATTCTCTATGGAAAGGTGATACATTGCATCCCCACACACTGTCAGCTCAAATTACCATCATTCCCAAGGAAGAAAAGGACCCCTCTATGTGTTCTAGTTATCGTCCGATCTCCCTTTTGAACAATGACTTAAAATTGTTAGATAAAATGCTAGCTCTTAGGTTGCAGCCACTCTTACCCCAATTAATCCATATGGAACAAGTTTGCTTTATCAGTGGCCGGGAAGGCCGGATGAACACCAGCAGGTTGATTAACATCATTCAACATGCCCATACCACTTCAACTTGGTTAGCTCTTCTCGGCACTGATGCCGAGAAGGCTTTCGATAGAGTAGATTGGATGTATATGAGACACGCCCTAACCAGTTTCCATATACCTGAGACTTTTATAAAAGTGGTTATGGCAATGTACAATAAGCCAGGTGTACGGGTCCTGGTGAATGGTACTTTGTCTCCCCCATTTACCATTAGTAACGGGACTAGACAGGGTTGCCCGCTCTCCCCTCTCCTGTTTGTTCTGTCATTAGAACCCCTTCTGCAGACTTTTAGACTGGACCCCCACATATAAGGTATAAGAATTGGTAATACTACCCACACCCAAGCTGCATTCGCAGATGACCTCCTTTTAATCATCACCAACCCCATAGAAGCCTTTCCCGCCATTCATTTCGATTTTAAATATGGGGCTATATCCAACTTCAAAGTGAACTTCTCTAAGTTGCTTGTCTTGAATGTCACCCTAGACTCTAATACACAGCGTATACTAGAACATTGCTCCCCCTTTACTTGGACCACTCATTGCATCCCATTCTTAGGTATCAAACTTATTCCTCATCCTTCTGCTCTTTAAAAAGAAAACTATATACACTTGCCTAAAACAATAACCACTATGCTTAAATCTTGGGATATCCTCTTCGCGTCCTGGTTTGGGTGAAGAACTTTGATCAAAACGATTATCCCTCCTAAAGTATTATACTATCTTCAAGTCTTACCCACTCACCTACCTAAATCCTTCTTTGATCAAATCCAAGGGATTCTCTCTAGATTTTTATGGAAGGATGCCAAACCTAGACTACCTCATGTGCAGGTGATAAAGCCTTCCTTGGGAGGAGGCTTAGGTTTCCCTGATTTCCACCTCTACTACAAAGCAATACAAGGCACCAGAGTCCTGAACTGGTTGAGACCTTCCACAGATAGACTGGATGTTTCGACTGAACAAGCCATGGTAGATATTCCGCCGCGAGCTTTAGCCCTGACAAACGTATACAAACGGACTATCTACAGCAATATTACTAGCCCATTGGTTCGTAATACCTTGAAAGTGTGGAATTCCTGCCTGAAAGACAAACTGCTGAGCTCCCACCTCTCGCCATTATTACAAATTAGAGACATTATGTGGGATAGCCCCGAGAGTTCAGAGATTCCCTTATGGCCCCCTGTAAACTTAATACAACATCAGTGGTGTAGTATTTAGCCACTTCTATAACTATGCCCCTTCCAGATTCAGAGTTGGACCCTCTCTCGACCTTTACCTGCTTTCAAAGAGCTCACTTCTTGAATGCAGTCAAAAAGATTAGTGTATCACCGAATATACATCCTTCCTCTTTTGAAATAATGGCCCTAAGCATAAAGACACCAAGACACAAAATATCAAAGCTTTATACCTCTCTGCTAACGTCTGACACTCCGCAGAAGCCATCTTTTATTGTTGAGTGGGAAAAAGATCTGAACAAGACCTTTTCTCGGGACAAAATTAAACTATTATTAGCACGCACTTCTAAAATTTCTAGGTGTGTAAAACTACAAGAGAACTATTATAAAATGCTGACCAGGTGGCATTATACACCTACAAAACTCCACAAAATGTATCCTACTTCTTCTCCACTGTGTTGGAGATTCAACTCTGAGGAGGGTACTTATTTGCACATATGGTGGTCTTGTTCTGTTATTTCCCCCTTTTGGCAGTCGATATGTAATATCATGTCCAAAATCCACGGAAATCCTATCTCCCCCACAACATTGTTATGCCTGCTAAGTATGACTACTCCCACATCAAAACCCTCTGGTCTAATGAAACTACAACACAACTTATTAGCTGCAGCTAGAACCCTGATTGGGGCACAGTGGAAATATACTATAGCACCAACTATTACACAATGGTTGATTAAATGTGACCAAATATATAGAATGTAGAGATGAGCGAGCACTAAAATGCTCGGGTGCTCGTTATTCGAGACAAACTTTTCCCGATGCTCGGGTGCTCGTTTCGAGTAACGAACCCCATTGAAGTCAATGGGAGACTCGAGCATTTTTGCAGGGGACCAAGGCTCTGCCTAGGGAAGGCTGGGTGAAAACCTGGAAACCTCAGAAAATGATGGAAACACCACGAAAATGGACAGGAAACAGCAGGAGCAGCATTCATGGATGCCTCTGAGGCTGCCTAATCCCACCATTACCCCAAATTCTCCTGCAACAGCCTGGTGGTTACCCTCATGGCAATTGTGCTCACCCAGACCAAGAAAGGCGAGGCACATGCCCATCACATGTTAGGGAAGCACCCAACTAGGTGCAACGAAGGTCCATCACCGCCTGCAGGTGACACCACTGCTCATGCTGGCACTGCTGTGCTATCCCCTGCCCCACGATGCAGGCATAAGCCTGACACAGCATGGTGACAGCGTAGTGACACCAACAAGTGACCAAGTTAGATTGAGGTAGCACTCAAATGTCTGTAGGTGAGCCTCCCAAAAATTTGTTTTGGAGTGTCCGAAGTTGACCCTCCTAAAAAATTGTTTAGGAGTGTCTGTAGTTGACCCTTCTGTAAAATATTTTTTTGTTTTTCCTGTTATTAGTTTATGTACAACCCAACTGTTGTCTGGCAATGATAAAGGGGAAGGTGAATCCACTGCGAAAGAAAAGTGTCATCCTCCTACAATTCTACACTTGCTCTCAATTGAAAAGGGAATGTTCTCGCCGTGGCCTTCCTCATAGTGGCCGCTTCTGCGGACGACAGAGGTGGTGTACCTACTGACAGCCTGACCAAACACGATGGCAGATGGGGAGACACTCCCTCATGTAAAATTGTTTAGGAGTGTCTGTAGTTGACCCTTCTGTAAAATATTTTTTTTGTTTTCCCTGTTATTAGTTAATGTACAACCCATGGCTGGCATGGTGGGAATATATAGGTTTTGCGTCACAGACGGTCCACTGCACCGTTACATTTTCTTCATCATTGCCAATTACTTTTTCACCAACTGTTGTCTGGCAATGATAAAGGGGAAGGTGAATCCACTGCGGAAGAAAAGTGTCATCCTCCTACAATTCTACACTTGCTCTCAATTGAAAAGGGGATGCTCTTGCCGTGGCCTTCCTCATAGTGGCCACTTCTGCGGACGACAGAGGTGGTGTACCTACTGACAGCCTGACCGAACACGATGGCAGACGGGGAGACTCTCCCTCATGTAAAATTGTTTTGGAGTGTCTGCGGTTGACCCTCCTGTAAAATAGTTTTCTAATTTTTTTGTTTTTTCCTGTTATTAGTTTATCTACAACCCATAACTGGCATGGTAGGAATATATAGGGAAGCACCCAACTAGGTGCAACGAAGGTCCATCACCCATGCCCATGCTGGCACTGCTCTTCTATCCCCAGCCACACGATGCAGGCATAAGCCTGACACAGCATGGCGGTGACACCAACAAGTGACCAAGTTAGATGAGGTAGCAGGTGACCACCCAAAAATTTAGCCTGACGCAGCATGGCGGTGACAACAGAGTGACCGAGTTAGACTGAGGTAGCAGGACGTGAAGCACGGATGGTAATTCGAAGGTGGAGGAGGAGGGGTTGGGGGAAGTGGCATAGTAATTCTGAGAAACCGTGAACGAGGCAGGCCCCGCAATCCTCCAAGTGGGCAGTACATGAGTGGCCCCAGGGTCAGACTCGGTCAGAGTATGTGAAATGCTCAGGGTGGCCGAATGCCGGGCTTGACGGCGGACCCGTTTCAGGTTATCGATTGTCGAAATGTTGGCTTACATCAAGTTTAGTATCTGTTCTTATCAGTTGCTGTGGCTGTTGGTGGTAAAGTGGTGAGCATAGCTGCTTCCCAAGCAGTTGACCCGGGTTTGATTCCAGTCTATCGCACTATCGCAGGAGGCAATTAAAAGAAGAACAAAAAAAAAAATCAGTATAATATCTAATACGTCTCCTACCCGGGTAAATTGTTTGGAGAGAGGGCCTGTAGGTGGGGGGCAGGCTGGGGGGAAGGAGGTTGAGCTGGAAGAGCCAGAGGAGTGCCCCCTTGGCTACCGTGTGTGGTGGTGACAACCGCCGGATGGAGTTCGAATGACGACGCAGGATCCCAACTTAAAAATTTAGCACCAACCAATACAGTTGTCAACTATGAGATTGATCAAGTGGGGCATGTGTTGTATGTATTCTTCTCAGTTTAATACCGTATATGGCACCTATCCGGAAAAATAGTTTGGAGAGAGAGAAAGAGAAAAAAGACGTATTTTTAAAAGTGACGTTCAGTATAGATCAGTTAAAGAGAAAGAAAGGATTTTATGAAATGGATTTGTATCACTGAGAGCTAAAAAACCTATTTTTTTACGTGACATGCAGTATAGATCACTTGGAGATAAAAAGGGGAATGTGCAGACTTGGGCTGCTATAGTGCAAACCACTATGGTGGTGACAACAGAGTGAGCGAGAGACACTGCGGGAGCAGGCGAACCTCATAAACATTTCTCGTGGCCCTGTATGGCGGCGGTGACAACAGAGTGACTGAGTTAGTATGCGGTAGCGATTGAAGCACCCAAAAATTTAGCCTGACACAGCATGGCGGTTACACCACCAATGATTTTGTCCGACTGAGAATACAGTGAAATGGCTTTAGTTGAGCCTCCAAAAATTTTTTTCTTTTCGGAGTACATAAAGTCTACCCTCAGCAAAAAATTTTTTTTTTAAATGTCGGTACTTGCGCCTCCTGAAAAATTGTTTTGGACTGTCTGTTTGACGCTCCTGAAACATTGTTTTACACTGTCTGTAGTTGACACTGCGGAAAAATTGTTTGGAGAGAGGGCCTGTAGGGGGCCCTCCGGAAAAATTGTTTAGAGAGAGGGCCTGTAGGTGGACCTCGGGAAAAATTGTTTACAGAGAAGGCCTGTAGGTGGACCTCCGGAAAAATTGTGGTAAAAGAGTGCCAGTTGGACCTCTAAAAAATGGCGTTTTTTGGGTCAGCGTTAGGCAAAGACGACAAGGAGGAGGAGGAGTAGGAGGAGTAGAGAAGAGGAATCGGATAAATAAGTAATGTAATCTTTAGCTGCTTTCCCCCGGAGGAGATTTGAATTCCGGTGAAATCAAGGCTTTGTTCATTTTTATACGCGCCAGCCTGTCAGCGCTGTCAGTTGACAGGCGTGCACGCTTATCGGTGATGACACCACCAGCTGCACTGAATACCCGCTCTGACAGCACGCTAGCGGCAGGGCAGGCCAGCACATCCAAGGTGTACAGCGCCAGTTCAGGCCACGTGTCCAGATTTGAAACCCAGTAGTTGTATGGAGCAGAGTGATCACGCAGGACGTTGGTATGGTCAGCTAGGTACTCCCTCACCATCTTTCTGTACAGCTCCCCCCTACTCTGCCTAGACTGGGGACAGGTGACAGTGTCTTGCTGGGATGACATAAAATTGGCAAAGGCCTTGAAGAACGTTCCCCTGCCAGTGCTGGACAAGCTGCCTGCTCGCCTCCTCTCCCCCACTACTTGGCCCACAGAACCATGCCCTCTGCCGCTAGCGGCATCAGATGGGAAGGATTGTTTCAGCTTGTGCACCAGGGCCTGTTGATATTTATTCACTCTCATACTCCTTTCCTCTGCAGGGATGAGAGTGGAAAGGTTTTGCTTGTACCATGGGTCCAGGAAAGTGAACACCTAGTAATCGATGTTTGAAAAAATTCTTCTAACGCGAGGGTCACGGGATAGGCAGCCTAACATCAAGTCTGCCATGTGCGCCAGAGTCCCAACACGCAAGAATTCCCTCTCCTCACTGGCCTGACTCTCCATTTCCTCCTCCTCCTCCTTCTCTTCAGCCCATACACGCTCAAGAGTTAAGAAGGACTGAGCACTGGTACCCTCTTCTGTCTTGCCGACATTCTCCTCCTCTTCCTCCTCATCCTCATTCCCCTCCTCCAATACGCGCTGAGAAACAGACCGGAGGGTGCTCTGGCTATCAAGCTACATATCTTCCTCCACCGTCTCTTGTGACAAGCGCAAAGCATCCGACTTCATGCTAAGCCGTGAGTTTTTCAACAGGCAAAGCAGCGGGATGGTGAGGCTGATAATGGCGGCATCGCCGCTGACCATGTGTGTTGACTCCTCAAAGTTGCTCCACACCTGGCAGATATCAGACATCCACGTCCACTCCTCATTGTAGACTTGAGGAATCTGACTGACCTGACTACCAGTTCTGGTGGAAGTTGACATCTGGCAGTCTACAATCGCTCTGCGCTGCTGGTAAACTCTGGATAACATGTTTAATGTCGAATTCCATCTCGTGGGCACGTCGCACAACAGTCGGTGAGCGGGCAGTTGTAGGCGGTGCTGCGCTGCCCTGAGAGTGGCAGCATCTGTGGTTGACTTGCGGAAATGCGCACAGATGCGGCGCACCTTGGTGAGCAAATCAGACAGATTGGGGTATGTCTTGAGGAACCGCTGAAATATTAGATTGAACACGTTGGCCAGGCATGGCACATGTGTCAGTCTGCCGAGTTGCAGAGCCTCCACCAGGTTACGCCCGTTGTCACACACAACCATGCCTGGGTTGAGGTTCAGCGGTGCCAGCCACAGATCGGTCTGCTCCGTGATGCCCTGTAACAGCTCAAGTCAACATTGTCATCATCATCATCACCCACAGACTGCGACAGTTGGAATACTTGGGCATCGGGAAAGAGGTCAGCAATAACCTGAGAAGTGGTTTGTGACTCTGGGAAGGGTCCAGAAAACAGTTCCTGAGAGTATGCCGGATCGCATTCCAAATTTTCCTGGGAGGGGGCAGACTGGGGGGAAGGAGGTTGAGGTGGAGGAGCCAGAGGAGTGCTCCCTTGGGTAACGTGGGTGGACTGCGTGGAAGACTGACTGGTGGACAAATTACTTGAAGCATTGTCAACAATCCACAAATCAGCTGTTCGCACTGTTGTCGTTTCAACAGTCCTCTACCACGTGTCCCTGTAAGTTGAGACATGAAGCTAGGGAGTGTAGCTCTGCGGCGTTCCTCTGCTCCCTCATCAGCAGGTACTGTCTTACCCTGCCCAGGACCACAGCCTCTGCCCCCTGCAGTAATTGAATGCCCATGCCCTCATCCCTTAGCCCTGGGGTTCAACATTTTCTGTATATAAGTGTATTACATTAATAAAAATAAAATAAATGGGCCTGCTGTACTGAAACCCACAAACTTGTTCAATTTGAACAAGAAAATATATAGGTGGATAAGTTAGAGCAAAATTACGTATGTTTTTACGTACCGCGCAGTATGGAGCAATTACACTGAAACTATTAGATTAGGCAAACTTGTTCTGCTTAATTGCAACCCTGACAAATGTCGCACAGAGATTTTTGTAATGTAGCTGTATCAGTGAAAGCAAAAGACCTTTTTTACTGACGTGACGTACAGAATGGGTCACCTGGACAGAAAATACGGATTGTGCTTTGTATATAGGTGGATAAGTTAGAGCAAAATTACGTATGTTATTACGTACCGTGCAGTATGGAGCAATTACACGGAAACTATTAGATTAGGCAGACTTGGTCTGCTTAATTGCAACCCAGACAAATGTCGCACAGAGATTTTTGTAATGTAGCTGTATCAGTGAAAGCAAAAGACCTTTTTTACTGACGTGACGTATAGAATGGGTCACCTGGACAGAAAATTCGGATTGTGCTTTGTATATAGGTGGATAAGTTAGAGCAAAATTACGTATGTCATTACGTACCGTGCAGTATGGAGCAATTACACGGAAACTATTAGATTAGGCAGACTTGGTCTGCTTAATTGCAACCCAGACAAATGTCGCACAGAGATTTTTGTAATGTAGCTGTATCAGTGAAAGCAAAAGACCTTTTTTACTGATGTGACGTACAAAATGGGTCACCTGGACAGAAAATACGGATTGTGCTTTGTATATAGGTGGATAAGTTAGAGCAAAATTACGTATGTTATTACGTACCGTGCAGTATGGAGCAATTACACGGAAACTATTAGATTAGGCAGACTTTGTCTGCTTAATTGCAACCCAGACAAATGTCGCACAGAGATTTTTGTTATGTAACTGTATCAGTGAAAGCCAAAGACCTTTTTTACTGACGTGACGTACAGAATGGGTCACCTGGACAGAAAATACGGATTGTGGTGACTGAACAGCTGAACTGTGACACACAGAATGGTTACACACAGCTGTGTGAAATGGATTTTTATTACTGATATAAAAAAACAAAAAAACTATTTTTATATATATATTTTTTTTTAAATAACGTGACGTGCAGAAACTATCAGAGAGCAAACTCAGCCCCTGCTGACGGTGGCTATTTTGACTGCAACCCAGACAAATGTCGCACAGAGATTTTTGTAATGTAGCTGTATCAGTGAAAGCAAAAGACCTTTTTTACTGACGTGACGTACAGAATGGGTCACCTGGACAGAAAATACGGATTGTGGTGACTGAACAGCTGAACTGTGACACACAGAATGGTTACACACAGCTGTGTGAAATGGATTTGTATCACTGAGATAAAACAACAAAAAAACAATTTTTTTATATATTTTTTTTTATATATATATTTTTTTTAACGTGACATGCAGAAACTATCGGAGAGCAAACTCAGCCCCTGCTGACAGTGGCTATTTTGACTGCAACCCAGACAAATGTCGCACAGAGATTTTTGTAATGTAGCTGTATCAGTGAAAGCAAAAGACCTTTTTTACTGACGTGATTTACAGAATGTGTCACCATGTCGCATTGTGGTGACTGAACAGCTGAACTGTGACACACAGAATGGTTACACACAGCTGTGTGAAATGGATTTGTATCACTGAGATAAAACAACAAAACTATTTTTTTATATATTTTTTTTATATATTTTTTTTATATATATATTTTTAACGTGACGTGCAGAAACTATCAGAGAGCAAACTCAGCCCCTGCTGACGGTGGCTTTTTTGACTGCAACCCAGACAAATGTCGCACAGAGATTTTTGTAATGTAGCTGTATCAGTGAAAGCAAAAGACCGTATTTGATTACGTGACGTACAGTATGGGTCACCTGGACAGAAAATGCGGATTGTGGTTTGTGGTGAGTGGACAGCTGAACTGTGACACACAGAATGGTTCCACACTGCTGTATGAAATGGATTTGTATCACTGAGATAAAACAATAACAAAAAAAGTGTTATATATGGCGTTAGCTGCACTACTAGTGCCAGCCAGCCTCCCCAGCAAGGAGACAAAAAAAAATGTCTTGTAGCCCTTAGAAGGGCTGTTGGGTTCTTTGTGGGTGATTCTTGCCTAACAAAGAACTAAATGCAGGCCCTAACACTCTCCCTGAAATGCAGCAGCTCTGTCCCTAACGACATCCAGACAGCATCTGAGCCGAGCACCGCGGGCAGTCACTAGTATATTCCAGGGTCACCTGATCAGGCCAGCCAACCTCTGCTATCGACATGTAAGGGCCCCACGTGATTCTGGGTGTACCACAGAGTCTACTGGCTTGTGATTGGCTGAGTTTATAGGCGCCAAAAATGCACAATGCGGAAGATGCCATTTCCTCGAGCATGGCGAGATACTCGTCCGAGCAGCGAGCACTTACGAGTACCGTAATACTCGAACGAGCACCAAGCTCGGACGAGCATGCTCGCTCATCTGTAATAGAATGGAACAAATTGCTCACTGGGATTCTAAGGTGTCCCCGAAATTTGAATCAACTTGGGGTGCCTGGGAAAAATATAGAAACCTGTAGTAATTTCACCAAACTTATACACACACGCCAGATGAGATTTCCATAAATAGCCAGAGTCAGATCGGATTCAAATGTGGCCATGCCCTTACCTACCCCCATTCCCCCCCCTCCCCCTCTTCCCTCCTTATGTTCCCCCTCTGAGAAGTTGTACTTTTCGAAATTGTAAGTTAGAATTCTATTCTATCTTATGTTTAATATTTACATATGTCTGTACAATAATCCTTATGTTATTCATTATGGTAAAATGTCTCACCTTCAAAGTATAAGCCTTGATGTTGACATAATGTCCGACACAATATCCACCTGATTCTCTTTTTTTTGTATTTTGTCTTTTTATCTCAGTAATATGTGAAGACTGTCTTTTGTTTCCCTTTGTAATGCAAATTGTTAAAGGGTTGGCCACCCTAAGTATAAAAAATCCAAAGTTCCCCCAGACAATAGCCAACACTATGAAGTATTTCTCAGATGACATGTACTGGCTGTACGTCATTTATCTAACCTGTTCACCATGACACACTTCCCTGGAGGAGCTCCGTCAGACAGGCTGTGTGGGAGGAGCAGCTGCAAAGTGAAAGTAACAATCCCAGCTTGCACTGCAGCAAGCATGTCTAGAGGAGCAGTCACATGACCTTCCCGCCCACCTGTGTTCCCATAGAGACAAGAGCCCCTTAGATAATATCAATAACCCAGTTATCAGTGAATAACTGTTGTACAGACATAGCAATAGAAAGAACGCCCCAGTCCCAACAGTAAAGGAGGGGGAGGGGTTACCCTTTTCATAAATTTGCTGTGGGGCCCAGTCATTTCTAGTTGTGCCACTGGATGTAAGCCAAAAACAGAATGAGGGGGGAAGGTTATCATTACCCTTGTTCCTAAAAAATGGCCTTAAAAAGTTGCAAACTATGGGACAGATTTATCAAAACTGGTGTAAAGGAAAACTGGCTTGGTTTCAGATTCCACCTTTCATTTTTCAAAGCTCCTTTGGAAAATGAGAGGTGGAATCTGATTGGTTGCTATGGGCAACTAAGCCAGTTTTCCTTTACAGCAGTTTTAATAAATCTCCCTCTATGTGTTTGCAAATTTTTAACTGCGCTTTTTTTTTTTTTAAAGGGCGTGACAATGGCAGAGACAGGGCGTGACCAGTCACCCCAACAAATTTATGTTCATTTTCACCAGTTTTCTGACTCAAATGAAGCCAGAAATCTATGGCAGCTCTGAGCTGTCATAGATTTCTGTTTAGGTACACGGACTGTACAAATTGATCTGCTGACATACAGAGGAGCCTCCTGTCTATCATCATACGACCTGCTCCCAGCTGACAGCCCATCAATCATCTATAAATATATGACTACCCTTCATCTGGGAAAAAAGGGAAAATGAGTATAGTCAAATAGCTATATATAACATACAGGGGGGGGTCACAAGTCACTATATATAATGTACAGGGGGTCACACAACACTATATATAATGTATAGGGGGTCACACATCTGTATATACAGTATAAAGGGGTCACTGTACAGGAGTTCACAGATCTCTGTATGCAGTGGTGGGGGGTCACACATCAGTATATACAGTGTATGGTGGTGGGGTCAACTATTACTGTATACAGGGGGTCACACATCACTATATACAGTATAAAGTGGTGATCACATATCACTGTATTGGGGCATCATATATCACTATATACAGTGTGCAGGAAGGAGAGGGCACATATTTACAGATGACATCAGTGACTGCTGCTGATATCACTGACCTCAGCCATACTGACAGCTCAGAAGGGGTTAAAGCTCCTGACCTGTTGGTCTAGCTGGAATAAACATGTCTGTGATAAGATCACATTGCAGAGTGGTCATAGACAGGACAAACACTAGGATTGCTCACACTTTGTTGTCCACAGCACCTTCCTGGCTCTGCTACATCACTGCAGTCAGTGAGCTCCATCACAGATTCTCCTCAGTCTCTCTTCCTCTTGCAAAGTTTCTTTATTTCAGCTTCTAACAAGTTTCTCTGCTAAGCCCCTTCAGCCCTGTATAGTCAGGACTGCAGTCACAGCAGAAGGAAACTTCTCTGACACAAGCAGGGTGCCTTTAGGACCCAGGAGCAGCACACTCCTTCCATGGACTAGTGCATGTGCAGGCATGGACGAGACAAGCAGCTATGAGTGCAGGACAGGAGGAGGTGTGGCTTCCAATAGCAAAGGAACCAGGCAGATCTGCTGCAGAAGATATATGAGAAAGTTTATTGTCTCCCTGCTTTCTTTAGAGTTTTAATAAGTGCTAACAAAGTGGCCAACCCCTTTAATAAAATTATATTAACACAGTACAATGTGTTGAATTTAAACTGCTATGTGAATGCAGTACAATGTGTTGCATGAAACTATTATATTAATGAAGCTTAATGCATTGAATTAACCACTTCCAGTCTGCCCATTGACTATAAACGTCCTGGTAGTGGATCTCTATCTCTGAATGGACGTTTTAAAACGTCCTTGAGCTTTGCCCCCTGTGTGCAGCACCTGTACATAGAAGCTCCATGACTCAGCTGCCTCCTGACAGCCAAGAACATGGAGTTTTAACCTGAGACCTTTTTTCCTGGCCTCCAGGCTTTTGATCACTCTGACAAGCTGTCAAACCATCACAAATGCTTGTACTATCTCCCTCTCATTACTGCCGGTCACAGAGCAGTTTACAACCACATATGGGGTGTTTCTGCAAACTTCAGAATCAGGAAAATAAATATTCAGGTTTGATTTGCGGTTTACCCTTGCTATCTTATAGGAAAAATGAATTAAAAATTGAAAATCTGCAAAAAAAATATATTTATTTTTAAATTTCACCTTCCTTCTGTTTTAATTCTTGTGGGAAATCTAAAGGGTTAACAAACTTTGTAAAAATCAGTTTGGATTACATTGGGGGCTGTAGTTTCTAAAATATGTTCATTTATGGGAGGTTTATATTATTTAAGCCCCTCAAAGTCACTTTAAAACTGCAAAGGTCCTTTAAAATTAACTATTGGAAATTTTCATGAAAATCTTAAAAATGACATCTAAAATTCGAAGCCTTCTAACGTCCTCAAAAAATAAAATTACATTTCCAAAATTATGCCAACATAAAGTGTACATATGGTGAATGTTCAATAATAACAATTTTATTAGATATCCCTATGCAACTTAAAAGACAAGAAATGAATATTTAAAAAATTGTGATTTTTTTCAAAATTTTCAGTAAATTTTGGATTTTTTATAAATAAAGGTAAAATATATTGACTCAAATTTACCATTAACACAAAGTACAATGTGTCACAAGAAAACAATCTATGAATGGCTTGGATAAGTAAAAGCGTTCCAAAGTTATTACCACATGAAGTGACACATGTCAGATTTGCAAAATTAGGCCTGGTCAGGAAGGGGGTAAATGGCCCGGATGGGAAGTGGTTTAAAATTGCTTTTCTAAGACAGTACAATGCATTGAATTAAATTTTTTATACTTATGCAGTACAATGCATTGGGTTAAATTGTTATACTTATGCAGTACAATGCTTTGAATGAAACTGTTATACTAACACAGTGCAATGTGTTGAATGAAATTGTTATACTAACACAGTGCAATGCATTGAATTAAACTGTTTTACTAACACAGTACAATACATTGATGTAACTATTGCACTAAAGTAAAAAAAACATTGTTATACCAGTGCAGTGCAATATGTTGACTGCTGTACTAGTGTAGTACAATGTATTGAAATGTATTGAAAAATAATTGTTAGAGTAATGCAACACAATACATTGAACTGTTATACAAATGCAGTACAATGTATGGAATTCAAACTGTTATACCAACACAGTACAATGCCCTAACTTAAATGGTTTTACTAGCACAATACAATGCAATCACATAAACTGTTATACTAACGCAGTACAATGTGTTGAACTGCACAATTTTAAATAGTAGCAAAATTGAAATTGGTTTCTAGAAAGAAAAAGGTGCAATTGTGCTTTGTATGTAACAAAATGTATTCTGCTGGAGGTGCTGGGAACATGTGCATAAAGCTCTTATAAACTGTAGAAAGTTAAAGGGTTTAAGTTTGGCTGCTGACGCACAGGAAAAATTATGTCTGTGCAGGCATTTTTATGATTGCAGTTCAAAACATGAAGCTTTCCACTTACCAGCAGCTGCCCTCCTCTCATTGTAAAACACACACAAAGAACTCTGACCCAATGCTTTGCCTCTCTGCTAAAAACCTGTCTTTTCTACCTATTATTTCAATCTACCTAACTAAACATACAGTGCCTTGCTAAAGTATTCGGCCTTCTGGAACTTTTCAACCTTTTGCCACATTTCAGGCTTCAAACAAAAAGATTTAACATTTTAAATTTTTGTGTGTCACAATTGTGAGGTGGAACGAAATTTATTGGATCATTTAAACTTTTTTTGCAATAATAAAACTGAAAAGTGGGGAAAAGTTTGTCCCCCTTGCATTAATACTTTGTTGCGCCACCTTTTGCTGTGATTACAGCTGCAAGTCATTTGGGGTATGTCTCTATCAGTTTTGCACATCTAGAGACTGAAATTCTTGCCCATTCTTCCCTGCAAAACAGCTCGAGCTCTTTGAGGTTTGATGGAGAGCGTTTGTGAACAGCAGTTTTCAGCTCTTTCCACATATTCTCAATTGGATTCAGGTCTGGACTTTAACTTGGCCATTCTAAGACATGGATACGTTTATTTTTGAACCATTCCATTGTAGATTTTGCTTTATGTTTGGGATCATTGTCTTGTTGGAAGATAAATCTCCGTCCTAGTCCTGTATTTGGCTCCATCCATCTCCCCATCAATTGTAACCATCTTCCCTCTCCCTGCTGATGAAAAGCAGGCCCAAACCATGATGCTGCCACCACCATGTTTGACAGTGGGGATGGTGTGTTCAGGGTGATGCGCTGTGTTGCTTTTACGCCAAACATATCGTTTTGCATTGTTTCCAAAAAGTTCAATTTTGGTTTCATCTGACCAGAGCACCTTCTTCCACATATTTGGTGTGTCTCCCAGGTGACTTGTGGCAAACTGTAAACAAGACTTTTTATGGATATCTTTGAGAAATGGCTTTCTTCTTGCCACTCTTCCATAAAGGCCAGATTTGTGAAGTGTTCGACTGATTGTTGTCCTACTCTGACTCTCCCACCTCAGCTGTAGATCTCTGCAGTTCATCCAGAGTGATCATGGGCCTCTTGGCTGCATCTCTGATCAGTCTTCTCCTTGTTTGAGATGAAAGTTTAGAGGGATGGCCGGGTCTTGGTAGATTTGCAGTGGTCTGATACTCCTTCCATTTCAATATGATCGCTTGCACAGCTTGGGATGTTTAAAGCTTGGGAAATCTTTTGGTATCTCCACAACAGTATCACGGACCTGCCTGACCCTTGGTCTTCATGATCCTCTATGTGCTTTAAACAGAACCCTGAGACTATCACAGAGCAGGTTCATTTATACGGAGACTTGATTACACACAGGTGGATTCTATTTATCTTCATCAGTCATTTAGGACAACATTGGATCATTCAGAGATTCTCAATGAACTTCTGGAGTGAGTTTTCTGAACTGAAAGTAAATGGGTCGAATAATTTTGCACGCCCAACTTTTCAGTTTTATTATTACAAAAAAAGTTTAAATGATCCAATAAATTTCGTTCCACTTCACAATTGTGACCCACAATTGTGAATTGTGTTGATTCTTCACCAAAAATTTATCTTTTTGTTTGAAGCCTGAAATGTGGCAAAAGGTTGAAAAGTTCCAGGGGGCCGAATACTTTCGCAAGGCACTATATCTCTAAAATATACCTGCAACATGCTAATATGGATGGCTTGTGTCTGTAATTTGTGTCTGCCAAGACACATGGCAGGCTGAGCTCAGAATGGCGTCTGTGATTTACACATAGCACAGAGCTCAAGGACCTGCCAGAATCCTTCTTCCCGATTAGCTCAAAGACTGATTATCAGCTAATTACGGTGTATGGGGCAAAGCCCCCACATCTCAACTGGTTGAAGCCATATGATCCTCCATCTTCATCCATCCTACCCTGTTTTCATCACATTTTCACAGTAAAATGGTAGGTGCCATTTTGTGTACTTTGTCTGAAGCAAATCACCTAAAATTGAGATTTGTTTGGCAGAAGAATTTTTGTGAAATTTGTAACAAATCAGATTAGTTTAGAATTGATTTGCTCATTATAATCAGAATATATCTACTGAACTGTTTTAATGGATTTAAAAACAAATTACATTTATTGTAGACAATATGCAACACATTTGTACTCCTGTTTTATATTATTATTCTATATATTTTATTTTAAATTAAACACTTTCAACAGAGTAGGAATAGAAATCTACTGAAACTTTTTGTTATGAAACAGAATATAGCAGATCACCACAATAAGGTCACCCTGATCTCATTTAGTTACCAAAGAAATTTGAAACATTGAAGAGTGAGGTATTGCAACACTAAGTTACTATACTAACAATAAATGACAAGTGCACAGATGGTAAATATTTCAAGCAGACAATTACATGCAAATATAAACATCTAAACTCATTATATCAAAATTGAAATCTATTAGTTATGTTTTGAAGAACAGAAATTTGAAACAGAAAATAAATGTTCTTAATAGATTACACAGGAACAGTTCTAACGTGTCCATTAGAGACAGTTGTCCACCTTGTGTCCACCAGAGATGCTAGTTTGACATCTGTCAACCAGAGATGCTTTAACCCTTTCACCCCCGGAGGTTTTTTTTGTTTTTACGTTTTCGTTTTGCGTTCCCTGCCTTCACAGAGCCATAACTTTTTTATTTTTCTGTTCACATAGCTGTATGTGGGCTTTTTTTTTGCGGGACAAGTTGTACTTTCCAACGCTACCATTTAATATTACATATGGAGGCGGAGCTGAATGCAGGCAGCTTGGTGAGCTCTGCTGTTGACCGATTAGGAGCGGGTGATTATTAGCTTTATCTCCAAATCAAAATTGGGAAACTCACCAAAGTAAAGTCCAGAGATACTCCAGGATCACTGAGAACTAATGCTGGACATGGAGATCTGGATTCATTTTTGAAAAAGACAGGAAACTTCTTGGGGAAGTGCGTGGACAAGATGGCGCCGGGAGGTGACGCACCTACACAGACAGAAACTAATGAAGACTCTGAAGGAGATGAAGATAGCGAGACAGCAGCTCCAACTGCCCAAGATAGCTTATCAGTCTCCAGAAACTTTATGACACAACTACTGGCTGAAGCCCTTGACCCCCTGATACAGGAGTTAAAAGACTTTAAACAGGACTTTCAACAACTAAGTGACCGAGTGGTATCAGTCGAGACATCTCAAGCCGCCATGACTACATTTGAATCAGCAGTCTCTAACTCGCTTGAGCTCTCACAGGCTCACCTAAATTATCTTTATAACCTGGTGGAAGACTAGGACAATTGCGGATGGCGGAACAATTTGAGACTCAAGGACTTCCCAGAAACTGTGATGCAAGACTCCATTATGGACACAGAGCAGCACTTTTTTGCAGACATATTAGGTGTGGAACTACCGACCAGCCCTGTACTGGATAGACCACATAGCGCCCTCCGGCCTCCACCGCGCCCGTCTGAACCGCCAAGGGACATCATATGCCGTCTCTCCAGCTTCCAACTAAAGGAACAAATTTTGAACAAGGCCAGAGCTGCACCACACATTACCTACGAAGGTAACAAGATCTCAATATACCAAGATTTGTCGCCCATGACATTGAAAAAGAGACGAGCACTGAAACCTTTATTAGAAGTGCTGCGAGAAAACAAGCTCACATATAGATGGCTTTATCCCTTTGGCTTGCTCATTAACACTGAGGAAAGAAAACTTCTTATCAGAGCACACGCCAATCTCAGAGTGTATAACTGCTTAAATATTGAAGACCTGGAAATACCAGACTGGAACCCTGTCATGATGATGGCTGAACTCTCGCCAGTCCCAATCTTATCATACTGGTCACCTGTGAGCCAGAAAAGATCACAGCGCCAAAAGAAGTCGATGACCAAGATTACACCACGCAAGTTACCTTTGGACAATGCCTGAAATAATACAAGACCGAGATGGAAGTTACTGTATATAAGGGAAGTGGTGAGACTTTCAGTTATATGTTCAATGTTATGTGCCACTTTACCCACAGTACTTGGTCGTGTAACATGTTGGCTACCCATTTTATATGAGAATCCCGATCCTGCAAGATGGTCTAGCCGTTATCAGCCCTTCTTATGAGACAGTTCAGTATGAAAACCCTTGACAATGTCCAGGGTGCTTGTTTTTTCTGTTCAGTTACTTTATGTTCTGCCATTTATGACTTATGGATGCTAGTACAAGAGAATGTGATTTCTGTCACTCATGTTTAAAACTAGCAGTTATCGTTCTGTTCCACACTCCCTTCCCCTTTTCCAACTTTTCTTCCCCAGGATAACCCAGAGATGCGCTTTGTATAGTAACCTTGCATGGGATGTAGTGGTTATACTGCTTATGATCCAGAATCAGCTGCTTTATGACTCTTTTCTTGAATATTATGGCTACGCTTAAAATGTGCTCATTTAATGTGCGGGGGCTGGGGGCGCCGACCAAGAGAAGCCAGATTTGGTCTCTTATGAAAAAGGAACAGGTGGATGTCCTGCTATTACAGGAAACACATTTCAAAAGAAAAAATATCCCCAGAATAAACCACCTGGTTTACAACCAGTGGTTTCATAGCACCACACCTGATTCACCTACAAAAGGATCAAGTATTGCTATACATAGGAGGCTTCCCTTGGTGGTTCGCTCAGTCCTAGCAGATGACGAGGGTAGATATGTATTTGTAAAAGGCCTAATAGGCACTCAAATGTATACATTTGGTAATGTGTATGCACCTAATATAGCTCAGGCCACATGGCTCTGAAATACGTTGCCGTTGTTTCAGAAATTTGCAAAGGGAATAGCATTGTTGGGGGGGGCGACATTAATGTGGCTTTACACCCATTGATAGACACTTCCACAGGCACTTCAGCTATGTCACATAAAGCAGTTAGGAAGATACGTATGCAGCTAGCCAAAGTAGAACTGGTTGATGCCTGGCGTTCACTTTATTCCACTACTAAAGATTTTTCGTTTTATTCCTCAGCACATTTATCATATCAGCGGCTGGATTACATTTTTGCCCCCCCCCCTCCCAACAGCGCTCCCCTACTGTATTACAGCTTCAGTTGGTTCCTTACTCTTGTCAGATCACGCCCCCGTATATATGCAGTTCCAACTCAGGTCCATTCCCAAACCGGAAATAACCTGGCGACTGAATGAGTCGCCAACAACACACAACAAATCCAAGGAAAGATTGAAGAATACTTCAGCTTAAACTCGGATCCCTCCATCTCAGCAGCCACCATTTAGGAGGCTCACAAAGCTGTGGTGCGAGGTCATTTCATATCATTAGGTACTCATCTCAAAAAACAGAGGGAAGCCAAAATCATAGACCTGACTACTAGGATCCAAAGAATGGAAACCTTACATAAGCGCCTGTTATCCCCTACGATATTACATGATCTGACTCTCCTCAGATCAGACCTTAAGAATATCCTGAACGAGAGATCCGCTAAACTATATCTATCAAGTATAAGTATTACGCTCATGGTGACAAAGCCACTAAATTTATGTTATCCCAATTGAAGAAAAGAAAGGCACAAACTTATATACATAGTATTAGGTCCTCGGATGCTAAGGCCCTCCTTAATACAAAACAAATAGCAGCTAGGTTTGCAGAATATTATACCCACCTATATAATATTAGAACCCTGCCATCACAAGAAGCTTTACAAGAGAGAATAACTAAAATAGACCACTGGTTAAAACAACTAAAACTGTCTTCTGTTACCGCTGAACATGCAAAGGCTCTATGTACACCCTTCACCCTGACAGAACTTTCCAAAGCTTTGAAAGTAACCCCCCTTAATAAGAGTCCAGGTCCAGATGGCCTCCCAGCAAAAAATTATGATTCCTTTAAAGATGTATTACTTCCTCATTTTCTAATGGTATGTAATTCTATTTGGCAGGGACATAGCCTTCATCCACATACCTTAGCCCCTAGGATCACTATTATTCCGAAAGAGGGCAAAGAACCGGTCCTATGTTCTAGCTATAGGCCAATCTCATTGCTTAATTGCGACCTCAAACTATTCGCCAAGATGCTTGCACTGAGGCTACAACCACTTATCCCTAGCTTGGTAGACAAGGAACAAGTGGGCTTTGTAGCTGGTAGGGAAGGCCGTATAAACACTTGTAGACTTTTAAACCTTATCCAATTTGCCCACAACACATCTACACAAGGCATTTGATAGAGTAGACTGGATATATATGCAAAGGGCATTGCAGGCATTTAACCTCCTGACATCATTTATTGATGTTATCATGGCAATGTATAACGAGCTCAGTGCGAGAGTTGTGGTGAATGGCACCCTGTCTCCTTCTTTTTACATAAGTAACGGAACGAGACAGGCATGCCCTCTATCCCCTCTGTTGTTTGTATTGTCCATGGAACCACTTCTTCAAGCTTTCAGGTTGGATGTCAGGGTAAGGGGTTTGGAGATACAGAATCTAATACACACAAGCAGCTTTTGCTGATGATTTATTGCTTATCATTACTAACCCTACAGAAGCCTTCCCAGCTATTCATACAATCTTGGATAATTTTGGGGACTTTTCTAACTTCAAAATAAATCTCAACAAGTCACAGGTCCTCAATATTACCCTGGACCCAATTGTTCCAAAACATATAACCTTCTTAGGTATACAACTCACAGCACACCCAAATGCCCTCTTCAAGGCTAACTATAAAGATTTACCAAATAAAATTGCATCACTTTTAGAATCTTGGGATATCCCATACTGCTCTTGGTTTGGCAGAAGGTCACTGATCAAATCCGTAATACTACCTAAATTTCTGTATTACCTGCAAGTACTCCTCATCCCTCTCCCTCGCTCCTATTTCCAGAAAATAGATAAAATACTCTCCCAATACCTATGGAATAACCATTGCCCTAGATTAGCTTTGACGAGAGTTACACCAAAAACCTCTGAAGGAGGACTGGGAGTCCCCGACTTATTTACCTACTATAGAGCTATACAGTGCCTTAGAGCCCTGGAGTGGCTCAGAGGCTCTCCAGATACACTAGATACCCAGGCTGAACAAGCACTCTCTACTACCCCACTAAGATCTATGTTATTCCTCAAAAGATTCCAAAAAATCTCCCAACTTACTACCAACCAGGGGCGTAGCTATAGGGGGTGCAGAGGTAGCAGTCGCTACCGGGCCCAGGAGCCTGAGGGGGCCCAAAGACCCTTGTGCCGGATAAGAAGACACACAAAGTACTGAGGGAAGGGGGGGCCCAAGCTGAACTTTTGCACCAGGGCCCATGAGCCTTTAGCTACACCCCTGCTACCAACAATATGACCTCTAACACTGTTCGGATGTGGCACAACACACTAGCAAAGACCTTAATGTCATCCCCACTCTCACCACTTCTGCAGGTTAGGGATGTTTTGTGGGACTCAACAAATGCATTCCAGTCCTCTCTCACGATACTTAACAAACAAGATGCTACACCAATTACAAAATGTATAGTAGGAGGGAAATGCACACTGCCTATAGCTGACAGTGACACCCCAACCAGCTCACGCTCCTATTTTCAATTGACTCATGTCAGCAACTATCTCAAAGACATTCACTCTCACTCTCCTGTAACACCTTCACGTTTTGAGGATATGGTGATATCAGCAAAAGAACCCACCAGAAAATATCATCGATCTATACACTACTAATACAAGGGCAACAAAACCCCAAACCTAGCTTTATTAGACAGTGGGAAGGTAACTTAAAAGTGACATTCTCCGCACATGAAATAAAATATCTGCTAGCACAGACACCTAAGATATCTCGATGTACTAGAGTTCAAGAGAACTACTACAAAGTCCTCACTAGATGGTATTACACGCTGGTTAGGTTACAGAAAATATATCCTACCACGTCCCCGCTATGTTGGAGGTGTAATAAAGAAGTAGGAACGTTCCTACATATCTGGTGGGATTGCCCTCTTATACTTAAATTTTGGACACAGATTTGCTCAGAACTAAATTTACTGTATGGAAGGCAGATCACACCATCCCCACAATTCTGCCTACTAGGACTATTTCCCGCTGCGATCAGAAACAAGCATGAAAAACAGCTCTACAGCCCTATATTAGCTGCAGCCAGAATTTTAGTAGCAACATGTTGGAAATCCAATACTCCTCCATCTATGGAACAATGGTTCATTAGATGTAACCAGATATTTAGACTAGAGCAAATAGCTCATTGGGATCACAACACCCCTCATCTGTTTATCATTATTTGGGGCCCGTGGAAGCAACATAGACAATATGCTTCTCTCTAACATAGACAATAGTTAATTTACCTCACGTGAACTTTCTTCAAAACAACTATACCTCATGAACTCCCAAATGGATAAATAGTATTTTACTAGGGATGAGCGAACTTTTGAAAAGTTCGGTTCGGTTCGGCAAACTTTCGTGAAATTCGGATTCGTACAAACCGAACCTAAAACGAACCTTGCTATAACGGCTGAATAATTGCAGCTACAATAGTGGGAGTCTGATAGGGTATAGTTTTGTTTAGTTGCAGTTGCTATTACAATGAAAAAAGTTGAAAAAATCAAAGTGCAAAAATAGTTGTCGACAGCCAGGTCGACAACATTTGACAGCATTGAAGATGTCCGCTGGAGCAGTCCATGTCATGCCAGAGCACCAAAAACACACGGTAGATCGTGGCACCAGCCCAAGAATAGGCTGCGTTGAAGTCGATGCGGTCTCAGTGACATCACAGGTCAGAAGACAGACAGGCGTACTCCAGCACTTGTATAGCACCCAGTCCAGTATAGTTGAGAAGAGACAATTGATGGAGGAGGAGGAGGCGGCAGCACTTGTATAGCACCCAGTCCAGTATAGTTGAGAAGAGACAATTGACGGAGGAGGAGGAGGTGGATGCACTTGTATAGCACCCAGGCCAGTATAGTTGAGAAGAGACAAATGACAGAGGAGGAGGAGACGGCAGCACTTGTATAGCACCCAGTCCAGTATAGTTGAGAAGAGACAATTGACGGAGTAGGAGGAGGCGGCAGCACTTGTATAGCACCCAGTCCAGTATAGTTGAGAAGAGACAATTGACGGAGGAGGAGGCGGCAGCACTTGTATAGCACCCAGTCCAGTATAGTTGAGAAGAGACAATTGACGGGAGAGGAGGAGGCGGCAGCACTTGTATAACACCCAGTCCAGTATAGCTGAGAAGAGACAATTGACGGAGGAGGAGGAGGCGGCAGCACTTGTATAGCACACAGTCCAGTATAGTTGAGAAGAGACAATTGACAGAGGAGTAGGCAGCAGCACTTGATAGCACCCAGGCCAGAATCGTTGAGAAGAGACAAGTTGAGGAGGCAGCTTCAGCAGCTCTTGATTGCACCCAGTATGTTTCCAAATAGACAATTGACGGTGGGGGCATTAGTAGGAGCAGTATTCTTTTGGACCCAGAAGGGCCTAGTACAGAGAACTGAATTTGGAAGCTAAGAATATGCACGCTTGTAAAAATCAGTTTTTATACATGACAAAATGTTGATGTAGAGTTCAGCACAGGACAGTCAACCTTAAAAAAAAACCCTATAACATTACAGCTAGTCTAGTAGGATACGGATACGGTTAACTAGACAGCTAACCTCACCCACAGAATCCATGAGGTGAATAAAGGACATTTAAAAAGGCACAGATTCAAGAAGGCTTTACGCCAGTTCCATTATCCAAAAATATGTGTCCAATTTTCATGAAATGGACACCTCACTGGCACTCGCTTTACAAATTGACGCAACTACTCTGGTGTCAAACCTGTTGAATCTGGGCCTATGGCTGTTGGCGGGACATATATATATATCTTTGTTACACCAGTTTGATGTCCTAACCGAGTGCAGCGCCCAACCCAATGGATGTATGCTTTTGTGTTTTTTTAGTGCTGTCACCAGCTGGCTTAAAGGGAACCTGTCATCTCGGAACCCCCCCCTGAACTAGAGTAAGCGTTGTATAGTGTAAGTGATGCTGAATCCGAATATGTAAGCTTTATCTTCATACTCACTTCCATTCTGACACTGTGCTCCCACAAACCTGCATTAAAATGCACTCAGTGGACTCTTCTTTGAGTCCTCTCCATTATGTGAGTGAGCACCGGAGTCCACTGAGTGCATTTTACTGCAGATTTGTGGGAGCACAGCGTCGGAATCGAAGTGAGTATGAAGATAAAACTTACATATTCGGATTCAGCATCACTTACACTACACAACACTTACTCTATTTCAGGGGATGTTTCGGAGATGACAGGTTCCCTTTAAAGGATAAGTCCGTGCAATTTATAAGTTTCTGGTACAAGTAAGGGCACAGAAAGTTATTAATTACCTGGACTTATCTTTTAAAGTGGGTAGGGGAAAAACCCCTGATGGGGTATGGGAGTGACCTTCCCGCCCTCTCTTTGGTCACTCCCCAAAAACCTCACCCTATGGGTACCTTCACATGGGGCTGCGGGTCTGCTGAGTAAAATCCACAGGGCATTTTTATACCGTTCACCAAACGGCGTTCAGTACTATGGTGTCGTCCGGACATACGCAGTTCTGCGCTGAACTGGGTATTTGCGTCCAGCCCCATAGTACTGAAGGTGGCATAAAATCAGCCAACGATGCGCTGTGTATTTTAGGCAGCAGAGAACCCCACAAAAGCATCCCATTGTAAAGGCACCCATAAATAAGGCAAGTCAACCTGCCTTTCAGCAACTGTTTGTTGCTGTAACTAACTGTGGAGGTTTTTTATATCACAGTTGAAGGACAGCAGCCTCCGTGATATATACCCCATAGACAGCCTTATTCCACGCGTGACTGCATGAGAGGCGTGAAATCATTCGCACAGAGAAGAACCCCATCGGGATTTGCAGTGCGAAATTTTACTACTCTCATGATATCAACAAAATACCTCAAGAACAGTTAGTACCCGCTCACAAAACGGTGAGCAGTGTTCCTTGGCACGGGTGCCAGAGATAGAACCCCACGGCTATAGTTCACAAAAGGTGAAATCCCCACTTTGTGAAGCATAGTCGTGGGGATTATTTTAGGGATGGTACTGTTCTTGGGGTATGGGTTGGACGGTGCACCGGTGTGAGGCATTAAGCTGGTGTTAAATGGCCAACACACCACGGACATTAAATTTGGAGATGGGGTTCTGTTTATTTAAATGTATCCGAATTAAGTAGGGAATTTTTAAGGTGATTATTTTTAATTTGGGGTCTAAGGGGGGAACATTACTTAATAAGTTAAATTACGGATTTTTACGTTGGGCACATATTTAGGATATTAAGGTCAGTTTCTTGACACACGGATTGCCATTCAAGACGGGTGACTGATGACTTAGTCATTCACATCAGGCAGGGGGGTGGCATAATCCGATGTAATCCAGGCACGATTCATCTTTATAAAAGTCAGCATCTCAACACTGTGGCAAGAGAGCCTCGTTCTTTGCGGTGTTACGATGTTACCCGCCATACTGAACACCCTCTCTGACGCAACACTACTGGCTGGGCAGGACAGCAGAGCCAAAGAAAACTCTGCCAGTTGAGGCCAAATGTCCAGTTTCTCTGCCCAGTACTGCAAGGGGTCGGTGACACTTTGGGGCAGGGTACAATCCAGGTAGGCAGTGACCTGGTGGGTGAGCTCATGCTGGTCCACGCCATGAGTCGGTGTTGTGTCCCCTCTTCAGCAGCTGGCTGCATGAAATCGCTCATCAGCGATTGGAGGCTGTAGCGACTTCTCACGCCTCCACTAGTGGTGGTGGTAGTGGAGCGCACTGGTTCCCCCCGAGCGGATGTTGTCTGGGAACCTGGCTGATCTCGCTGGTAAGTTGAGACCAACTGACTGGTGAGTAGGTCCCAGTAGTACCCCAGTTTTGCCTCCCTCTCTGATGGCGGAAAAAATTCTGCCATTTTGCGGCGGAAGCGAGGGTCCACCAGGGTGGCCAGCCAGTATTGGTCCCTCTGGCGGATGTCCACAATCCGGCTGTCACTCCTCAGACACTCCCGAAGGCACCTTGGCATCTGCACCAAGGACAATGAGCACCTCTCCTCTCCACTGTCCTCGGTATAGTTCCAGGGTCTGCTGGGGTCTTCCTCCGCTTCCTCTACCACCTCATCCTCCATCTCCTCCTGTGATTGAGAGGCAGAGAAGCCAGGTGGCGGTGTGTGGAACGGCTGGGCGTACACATCTTCCTCCTCCTCACCCTCCATCTGCACTTCATCCATCTCTGGGCTCAAGGCAATGTTCAGTCTTCGAGTGGTGGCCTGGGAATCCTCGCTGATGATGCTTTTCAGCACACTTTCCAGAACATGGACGAGTGGGATGATGTTGTTGATCCCATAGTCCTGCCTGCTCACAAACAAAGTCGCGTCCTCAAAAGGGATCAACAATTGGCAGACTTCACGCATCATCTGCCAGTATGTGACTTGGAAGTCGCAGTGTGGCGTGAAGCTGCCTGATTGCCCCATGAGGTAGTCTGTAATGGCTGACTTTTGCTCGTACAGGCGGTCCTGCATATGGAGGGCAGAATTCCAGCGTGTTGGCACGTCGCAGATTAGCCGATGTTGGGGCAGACTGCGCTGTCTCTGGATCCTGAGCAGGGTGTTCCTTGCAGTGTAGGAGTGGCTGAAGTGTTTGCACACTCTGCGTGACATCCTCATAAGGTCTTGTAGTGCAGGAAATGATCGAAGAAACCTGTGCACTATGAGCTTTATCACATGTGCCATACAAGATGTATGACTCAGCCCTCCCTGCTGCACTGCAGAGACAATGTTCCTCCCATTGTCTGCTACCACACTTCCCACCGTTATTTGACGTGGGGTCAGCAATTGATCGATCTCCTCCCTGATGGTCCGGAGGAGCTCCTGCCCACTGTGGCTCCGTTCACCCAGGCTCACCAAATGGAGGACAGCCTGAGAGCACCGGGCCTGACATCGGTGGTAAGACAATGGGGCAGGTTGGACTGCTGTCAAAGCATCGGATGGTTGCAAGGTGGTGGAGGCAGAACTTCTGCTTCCCGCTGCTGGCCCCCTAAAGCACCGTGGAGGTGACAGTGGCAAGAACGGGCCAACTTCCTGATGGTCTTCTGGGAGGATGTTGACACACTGGGCAGTAACAGACATGTACTGCCCTTGGCCATAATTTGAGGACCAGACATCAGCACTCAGGTGCACGCTCTTGGACACCGAGAGTCCCAATGAGTCGCCCACCTTTTTCTGCACATAACTGTGCAGTGATGGGACAGCTTTGCCAGAGATGTAGTGGCGGCTGGGGACTTGCCATCTGGGGTGCGCACACGCCATGAAATCCCTGAAAGGCTGGGAGTCCACGAGGTTGAAGGGCAGGGACTGAAGCACCAGCAGCTTAACAAGGTGTCCGGTCAGTTTCTGGGCCATGGGATGGCTGCTGGAATACACCTGACGTCTGCCCATGGACTCAGTCATGGATTGCTGCCTCATTAGCGGTGTAGATGGCAGTGACTCTGTGCTGGTGCTGGAACCTGAGGCTGACGAGCCCTGAGTTCCACTGAGAGGATGCTGCATGATGGGATCTGCAGTGTATGGTGCATCCTGACAGGAGGTGGTATTGGGGTCACGGTTCTTCCAGGCCTGTTGGTGTTGCCTTTCCATGTGCTTTCGCATGGATGTTGTCCCGAGATTATCACCCCTGCCACGACTGACCCTCTCAATGCACAGCAGGCACAAAGCGATGTGCTTATCTTTCCCCAGGCGGAAGAACTGCCAGATGACAGAGGACCGTGGTTTGCTGACAGCCACGGGGGTCTTGCCGCCTGTTGACTGCCACTGCTGCCTGAGGGTGCCCTCTCAGGACCAAGGCTTTGAGAGGGTGATCTCTGCCTGGTATCTTGGCTTCTACCCCTCCCTCTTGTGCCTCGGTTCCTTGAAATAGTGGGATGTTGCTGCGTCGGTGGCACCTCTATTTCCTCCCCTGATGATGAGGATGAAGCTGCTTGAGGGCGCCATGTCCGATCAGCGACATCGTCATCAAACTCGGCACCACTGCTACTTTCCTCCGGTGGCTGGGACAGAATATCAGGTGTGGCACTGGATGCCCCTCCCTGGCTCTTTTGACTGCTTACAGCCAACACCTCCTCTGGAGTCTCACTACGTTTCACCCGCTGACTTTGGTGGACTTCCTCCTCCTCCTCATCACTAAAAAGTGGTAGAGACTCGAAGGGCAGATCAAGGTTTGCCAACAGTTCCCTGGCAGAAGGTGCCCCAAAGGTGAGTGGCATTCTAATAACAGGGGACGGGGCAGAGGACTCTTGCTGACCGTCCCATGTAAGGGTGGTGTCGGATGATCCAGCGGATGCTTGACTCCTCGTTTGGGAGCTTTGGGCGGTGGAACTGGTGGATTGGGTAAGCCAATCTAGAACCGCTGGCTGTGTGCTTACTTGACCAGTGGCCGTCAGGGGTAGCTGCACCCTGCTGCCACGCCTGTTACCCCGGCTGCCACTGGGCCTGGTGCTGCCACTTCTCCTACCCTCACTGCCTGCTGTTGCACTCCTTGCCTGGGAAGTGCTGGAAGTAGGACGCTTGGACATATTTTTATTTGGGTGGGGAAAAATTAAATTATGTATTTTTTTTATACTTTTTTAATCTTTTTTTTAAACTTTATTTTTTTTTAAACTTTTTTATAACTTTTTTTAACTTTTTTTTAATTTAAACTTTGTTTATATTTTTTTTTAACTTTTTTTGTTGCGGCTAAACGGGGTTGACGGCACCCAGCTGAGCAGCAACGTGTAGCGTGTACGGTCACGGAACAGGAATGCTACCTGTCCTGACTCTTTTCTCTCACTATTTCTTTTTTTATCAGCCTATCTCTCCCTAGATGTCACAATTTTTTTATTTATATGACTTTCTCTCCCTGTCTCTACCTATCTCTTGCTTTCTCAGCCTCTTTCCCTGTCTATCACCTTATCTTCTATATCTAGCTTTCTCTTCCTCTCTCCTGCTTCTCTCACTAACCCTTTCTATTTCTTCTCTATCTCTCCCTGTATCTATCTACTTGTTTGATTTTCTATCTATCTATATCTTTTCTCTAACACTAATGTGGAGCTCCTATCTCTCAGATGTCTTGAGACGCACTGACAAGATGTCGGCGCGCTCAGACACTTCAGGGGCTGTGGGGTGACGTCACACATTTTTTTTTCACAGAAAACCAGGATACAAGGGATTATAGGAGTAATAATCCCTTGTATCCTGGTCTATTTTGTTAAAAAAGTACAGTCTTGCATTACCGTTTTTTTTTTTTAGCAGATTCGTTACGAACATTTCAAAAGTTCGGTGACGTACCGAACTTTTCGCAAAGTTCGTAACGAATCTGAATACGTATATATATCTATATAATGGCACCGCGCAACTGGTATATTGATATCCCTTATTCACCTAGATGGTACTTTTAATTCAATAACTTTCCTCTGTAAGATTTAGTATACCACTCAGTTCACCTCTGGAGCGGTAGTTAGCACATATGTCTCAATGTTCCGCACACTCAAAACGCTGTATTCATAGCGTACTGGATTAGTTACACATGTGTTCCTACCTTTCTAGTGGCATGCACAAGGTCTTCAGGGTGTTCGGTGGTTCAGGATACGGTCCCGGTTCTTCCTAGGGACTTTCTCAATTTCTGGAGCGAGCCCCGGCCGGTGGCTCAGCTCCGCTTGCTTGTCTGTAGCTCACGCTCACTCAGAGCGTGCGGTGATGTCACCTGTGCTACGGATAGGTATTTGAGCCAAACTTACTAACCTACGCGTTTCAAACAACACGGTGTTCTTCCTCAGGGTATTTTTCCAGTTAGGCTCTGTATCCTCCTTTATATCTCCACCTCATTAGCCCCTCTTGCGCAAGAGGTGGGGGGAATGCTTTTTTCATGAATACAGTCGACTCAATCAGATGTATTCGATATTAAGTGCTTGGTGATTGCAGTGGAAGCATAGTATTAGAGATGAGCGAATCATTCAAAAAATTATTCTATCCTAAGATTTGTATATTCGACGAATAGATTTGTTGTATTTGCGTACAAAATATACGTTATTATGTGCTATTAGCGAACATTAGCGCACTAATAACGAACGTACATTTAAAAATGTACGCAACTTCTTAGAAGACGTACGCATGAGCGTACAAATAGCTTACAAATCCTCAGCGTACTATTGTCTACGCAATTACGTAATTCGCATGCACGTACAACGAGATGCCGCGGCGTGCACTCCTCAGAGGCAGAGCGAATATTCGAAAATGGCATCCAGACGATCCTCATCATTTAGCTCTGCTGCACAGCTGAAATACATAGTCCAGCTGATGGACCGCCAGGATTACGATTTACTATGGCACACATCGCCACCCGAACCAGCATAAACAGGAGGTGATCCAGCAGGTGATCCGAGGCTTGCGCCATTGTTTCGACACCTTGCGGACCCCGGGCCGGATCCAGCGTAAATGGTCAGATCTGAAATCGCCCTCAGAGGCAGTATGTATATTTGAGGTAGAACAAGTAAGGTGCTGTCTATCCGGCTATGGGCATAGTACAATCATCCACAATACTATAAAGTGAATATGAGGACCCATTGCGGTACCTGTAAAGAAATACACACAATGGGCAACATACTTGAAAACGTAGCTGAAAGGTAAAAACATTAGTGCAAACAATATAGTGCAAATACATTATATGTATAATGTAAACATTTTAAATATCACCTACCTAGTCTGCTCACAGACATGTTTAAGTCTCTTTTCTTCTGACGCTTGTCATAGAACTGGAGCAGAGTCCCAAACTCAGTTGCAATTTGTAATCCACATAGGTAAAATTGTAATCCAAATGGGAAAAGTAAAAAAAATAGCAGCAAAGGTTCCTTAAAAAAACCCTCTTTCAAGGGGCTCCCCAATAACCTGAAAAGGAGGAAAAAAGGGATGAGGCGCACGTATGCGAAACTTGGTTACATTTTTTTTTTGATGGGGGGGGTCCTGACAATCCATGTCCATCTGGGTGAGGGCAAACGCAGGGCAACAAAAAAAAAAAACACGCCAACTAGTGCTCACCCTTCAAGTTAAGTCCATGTTGTGGCTCCCATAAAAGCTGCAGGATCCTTAGGCCAGCAGGTCCTCTTCACTGCTGCTGAAGCTAAAAGACATGAGAGGGCGCTCCTGCCTCATGAAAGCGACACTGGCTGTGGCAGCAGACCCCCACCGACCTCTCAGGGATGGTCTTGGTAGTGACCGGGCGGTCACACTGGCAAGGGCCATGGCAACTTGGGCCTTGCCCATTACCTTGTAGTGGCCAGATCCTCCCGCCAGCATACAAGGTGACAGAATCTCCAGCTGTAAGGGCTCTGGTAACGGTCTTCCGCAAGCGGCGGACTGTGCGGCCTGCACCTGCCATGGCAGTTGGTATTGTACCACTGATGGCTGGTACACAAAACTGTTGGTGGTCATCTGTCCCACATGAAGGATCGGCGGCGGTGGCAAATCTGGTATCAGGGGTTCCAGCTGAGCTTGGGATTTCTCCGGACTGTGGGTGCTCCAAAACCTGCACAACCCACTCCTCTACCAGCTTTTTGTATTCCCAGAGGGTCAGGGCGTTCCGGGTGACAGCATCGGGAACCATTGAATTTTGCCGAAATGAGTAGTCCTTCTGCGGCGGAGCGGGAACTCCTGCCGCCTCCGCTGTGCCCGACTTCTTAGGCTGCCGGACATGTTGAGAGACGTAGATCTCACCTGGTTCCTTCTCCTCATAGGAGTCGGTGCCCCACACCATGCCTTCCCAGTCAGGGCCTCGCTGTGTCGCCATCTTAATTTCCTGAGTTGCCTCGTCTTCCTCGCGCGCTGGAGAAGGGGGCGGAGCTACCAGGGAGGAGTCTGCATCGCAAATGAAATGAATTTGTACGCAACAGCGTATAGAGTAACTTATACGTAGCAATAGCGTATAATTGATAGGACAAACTACGTAGCGAATGCGTACAAAGCCGAAGCGAATCACCTAATATTCGAATTCGCTTCGCAGCTAAAAATTCCCAAGATTCAATACTAATCAATGAATCGACGAATCGATTCGCTCATCTATACATAGTATGATAACATATTCAGTTTAAGTTCAGAATAACAGGCTACTTTGCATTGATAACAACTAGATCATGGGGAGCAGATGTAATGAGGACTAAAATAAGCACATTTTTTACAATTAGTTTCAGGTCTGATTTGAACAAATAGGTTGGTAGATTCAATTTGGTACAACTTAAATTTGATTGAATCAAAAGTGCTTAGATTGCCAAAAGTCATTTATGACACTCAGAAGTCGTATAGGACTGTAACCAACCCCTTTTTAGTTATTCAACATCAAGACAGCATTAGTAGTGAAAGTGACATATAAGTTATATATATATATATATATATATATATATATATATATATATATATATATGAAAGTGAATCGAATTCCGTTTATTTCCTATTATTCCTCTTCCAGCACCCGGATTGGTGACATTTAAAGAAAGCACTGGCCCATTTTAGGCAGTAATTTCAGGCACATACCAGAATTTAATTTCCCTCCACTGTTGTCCTTTTCGCCGCACACAAAATGTTCGTGATCATTTGGTTCGTGCTGATATAGGTACCAAAAAATGCTCTTTTCGGTCCTATTTTGGATCTACAAGACAGGGTTGTTACTCATGCCATAACTGTGTCAATTGCCCATTGATGTTAAAGGGTGCTTCTTTCACTCACCGGGCACTACGTTTAAGAGTAATCATTTTTTAACAAGTGATTCTACATATGTTGTATACTTACTTGAATGCTCTTGCCGTCTCCTCTATGTGGGAGAGACGACATGGGATGTTAAAACTAGGCTAAATCAGCATCGTTATAACATTAGGGAGAAAAAAAAATGGATTTGCGTGGATCGGGACCTGGAACACTGGTTGTGCCCCGGAGTCCGATTCCATAGTGGTGGGGGCGTGATCCTTAACAGTCTTGAGGTGAACGCTACCTCCAGTGGCACCCTAGATTGTACTGATATGGTAGCCCGGGTTACAGACATCAATTGTTTATACTTCTCCATGACAACAACCGGTGGGTTGTGTTTTCCCATATTGACATGCACAATTGTATACTTATCCCACAGTCACCATCTTTGTTTTGGGCATAGAGGTCTTCTCTGTCAGGCGCATATGCCTTCCTCTCTGGGGAAAGCATTGAACCTACGGAGTGCTAGTAATGCAAGCGCACTAGCTGTTCTGGTACGCTGAACACATTGCACATGTATCAGAGTATGGAGGGTGAGCGTCTCACGGCAATCTATGTATTTTATATTGTCACAGCTGCACTTTATCAATTTCACAAGGACCCAATCATGTGATTAACAATGAATGTATATGTAATCATGTTTTTGACGATTTTTTTTTATAACGCATGGATCTTGTTCTTTATTCACTGGAAATTAGTTATACTATGTAGCTTTTCATGTACACATAATTTGTATTTTTGTGTCTCTCATCATGTTTACTATTAATTGATCTCACTGATTCTAAATTATGCACTTTATTGATACTTACCTATATAAACTTGCTTGAGCACTGTTATCACTGCTTGACAAAGGCTCCAATGAGATGAGCTGATACCTTGCAATTGGGTGTAATAAAAGATCCACTTTTTTGTTTCACCGGAGTCCGGAGTGTTGCCTTGTTCCATTTTTTCAATTTTCTTTACAAATATATACTATATATATATATATATATATATATATATATATATATATACGTAAATGCATATCTGCCACTGGCAACAAACAGCATGTTGGATTATATATATATATATATATATATATATATATATATATATATATATATACAGTACAGACCAAAAGTTTGGACACACCTCCTCATTCAAAGAGTTTTCTGTATTTTCATGACTATGAAAATTGTAGATTCACACTGAAGGCATCAAAACTATGAATTAACACATGTGAAATTATATATTTAACAAAAAAGTGTGAAACAACTGTAAATATGTCTTATATTCTAGGTTCTTCAAAGTAGCCACCTTTTGCTTTGATTACTGCTTTACACACTCTTGGCATTCTCTTGATGCGCTTCAAGAGGTAGTCACCTGAAATGGTTTTCACTTCACAGGTGTGCCCTGTCAGGTTTAATAAGTGGGATTTCTTGCCTTATAAATGGGATTGGGACCATGAGTTGTGTTGGGCAGAAGTCAGGTGGATACATAGCTGAAACTTTGAAAGTGTCCCCAAGTGTAGTCGCAAAAACCATCAAGTGCTACAAATAAACTGGCTCACATGAGGACCGCCCCAGGAAAGGAAGACCAAGAGTCACCTCTGCTGCGGAGGATAAGTTCATCCGAGTCACCAGCCTCAGAAATCGCAGGTTAACACCAGCTCAGATTAGAGACCAGGTCAATGCCACACAGAGTTCTAGCAGCAGACACATCTCTACAACAACTGTTAAGAGGAGACTGTGTGCAGCAGGCCTTCATGGTAAAATAGCTGCTAGGAAACCACTGCTAAGGACAGGCAACAAGCAGAAGAGACTTGTTTGGGCTAAAGAACACAAGGAATGGACATTAGACCAGTGGAAATCTGTGCTTTGGTCTGATAAGTCCAAATTTGAGATCTTTGGTTCCAACCACCGTGTCTTTGTGGGACACAGTAAAGGTGAACGGATGGACTCTACATGCCTGGTTCCCACCATGAAGCATGGAGGAGGAGGTGTGATGGTGAGGGGGTGCTTTGCTGGTGACACTGTTGGGGATTTATTCAAAATTGAAGGCATACTGAACCAATCAACAGGACAATGACCCCAAACACACCTCCAGGCTGTGTAAGGGCTTTTTGACCAAGAAGGAGAGTGATGGGGTGCTACGCCAGTCGACCTGGCCTCCACAGTCACCTGACCTGAACCCAATCGAGATGATTTGGGGTGAGCTGGACCGCAGAGTGAAGACAAAAGGGCCAACAAGTGCAAAGCATCTCTGGGAACTCCTTCAAAACTGTTGGAATACCATTTCAGGTGACTACCTCTTGAAGCTCATCATGAGAATGCTAAAAGTAATCAAAACAAAAGGTGGCTACTTTGAAGAACCTAGAATATAAGACATATTTTCAGTTGTTTCACACTTTTTTGTTAAGTATATAATTCCACATGTGTTAATTCATAGTTTTGATGCCTTCAGTGTGAATCTAAAATTTTCATAGTCATGAAAATACAGAAAACTCTTTGAATGAGAAAGTGTGTCCAAACTTTTGTTCTGTACTGTATATATATTATACTGGCTGTTCCACTGGCTTTAAAATTAAAATATACATCCAAACAAAATTAAAATTCCACATGGGTCTAAAATCCACATATGAATATGTGAGTGCAACTAATTGTGCAAAATATTTATTTCATGTTTCCTTTTTTCTACAGGTTGGGGATGGATGAGAAACAATGGATCAACAATGTCTTGACAGCAAACTTTGTATAAATCAGGAGAAGTCAACACAATGGTCTGTGATGGATGAAGAAGAAAAAGAACATCTACAACCAAAGAAGACATCCCCTGTACGTCTGTTCTGGGGTTTAAATGTATTAAGGGCTCTGGATTAATTATTTGGTCTGGTGTATGAATTAATCTTGGACTCTGAGTGGGATCTTAATTCATTTAGCATTCTGCTCTGGGGTTTGTATTTAGGGCAAATTTGCGGAATAGCGGCGGGCCCGTTCACCTCTATGGGCGGCACGCTATCTTGCTGAGCCGCGGCAAGAAAAGATAGAACATGTCCTATACTTGTCCGTACGCATTATACGGACATTTCAATGGGGCGCCCGGTGTGTGTTCAGAGCGCTGCGGAACACACGGCGGGCGGCGCCCGTACTTTTGCGGGTCCGCAGTAATGCGGACCTGCAAAAAATACGTCCGTCTGAACGGGGCCTTATTCTGAGTCTGGTCTAGGGACTCAATTAATTTCAGGATCTGAATTCATTTAAGGGTCTGTTAAGGGATATGAAGTAATTTAAGGACTTACTGTAGGTTTTAATTCTTTTTAGTTATAGAGGATGGGGGTGACTGCAGAAGCATGGATCCAGGTGTTTCAGTTGCAAACTTTGCATTGCTCAAGGTAATTTGACATGGTGATTTAAGCCAGATAAATGAAAGAGGATTATAAAATATAAAATTATAAAATCATAGAAGACATCACCTATGAACTACCAGACTTAAAGGGATTCTGTCACCACCATTTTGCATATTAAGAGAAATCCAGTGGTATAAATAACTTATCATAAGGATCCCCAAATGGTTATTGTTATAGGGCCCAGATGAAGATTTGTGGTGTAAAAATCCTTTTTTATCTACTGTCAATCACTTACATTAAGGGGCCCAAGGGGAGTTGACCATGGTTTCTGGAGCCCGGGCTCGGCGATTCCGTTGGAGCCCCGGACCGCCCACCTAATTAATATTCACTTCACTGAGTGAAGCTCCGACGCGGCAATTGATGTACTGCGCCTGCGCAGCCCCGGACGGCACACCTAATTAATATTCACTTCACTGAGTCAGTGAAGCTCCGGCGGCGGCTGTAATCCCGCGCAGGCGCAGTGCCGCGTCGGAGCTTCACTGACTCAGTGAAGTGAATATTAATTAGGTGTGCCGTTCGGGGCTGCGCAGGCGCAGTACATCAATTGCCGCGTCGGAGCTTCACTCAGTGAAGTGAATATTAATTAGGTGGGCGGTCCGGGGCTCCAACGGAATCGCCGAGCCCGGGCTCCAGAAACCATGGTCAACTCCCCTTGGGCCCCTTAATGTAAGTGATTGACAGTAGATAAAAAAGGATTTTTACACCACAAATCTTCATCTGGGCCCTATAACAATAACCATTTGGGGATCCTTATGATAAGAGAAATCCAGTGGTATAAATAACTTAATATGCAAAATGGTGGTGACAGAATCCCTTTAAAGAGGACTTGTCAATTTACCAACATGTCTGTTGTGGCAAATCCTAGTATTAAGTATGATCAGTGACAAAGCATATGGCTACATGATTCAAACATCTTCCTTTAACTCACTTAATCTGTATCCACAGCCTCAGGGCACAAATACAGTTGATTATCATGGAGCCTTCAGCTCCCTTCCTCACTATAGGATCTTCATCTAACTCAGGCAATAGTATATATTATATAACTATAGGATCTTCATCTAACTCAGGCAATAGTATATATTAAGGAGGCTCCTTATCTTCTTATATAGAGCTACTCTAATATGGCATCCACTTATCTCCTATGATAATTACACCAGGATGGCTACAGCATGTCACTAAAGGCCCTTTTAGACGGGCCGATGTGTCTCCCTGCCCAAGCGCCGATCAGCGACATCGGCGCTCATGCAGGGAGCCTTTACACGGCCTGATGAATCGAGCGCCGGGCCGCACGAGTGATCGCTGTATCACTCATGTGGCCGGGAAGCTCCATACTGTCAGGCGCACATCGCCTGTTTACACAGGGTGATGTGCGCCCGACAGACTGGATCTTTTGTACAAACCAAAAGATCCAATCAGCCGATGAACGAGCGTTTTACTCGTTCGTCGGCTGATTAGGGCCACTTTTACACGGGCCGATTATCGGCATTACCGTTCCTAGGAACGCTTTTTCGGCTGATAATCGGCCCGTGTAAAAGGACCTTTAGATGAGAAAATTAAAATATGAGCACCACTTTTTAACCACTCATGAGAGGACTGTTCAAGAAGTAGATAAGGCCTCTAAAAATTGTTACACTTTATTCTCTGCATATTAAAGTCTCAGAAAGAGAGTACTGCTATTATGCTGGGAGTATTGTTGCTGTATACAGGCACCAAAGGGGCGCTAATACTGTTTGGATGTACAAAGAGAGGCATGACTACTGTGTAGGGACCAAATAGGGGCACTATTATTGTGTTGTAGGCATAAAGGAGAGCTGTGACACTATACTGGAGAAACAAAGGGGGAATGATTACTTTGTCGGGCTCAAAAGGGAGCAATATTGCTGTGTAGGACCAAAAAGGAGGGGCGGGCACTTTTACTATGTAAGACCCTGTTTGGTACTATTTTTGGAGAGGTAACTAGTTATGAGGTCACTGGGGTAGCATCAGGACAATAATGGGGAGGAAAACATGATGAATCTGTTAAAGGGGCAGCAGTATAGGAAATATGTGGAATAAATGGGAATGGCTGTGAAAAGTGCTGGTAAAGTGAAGAGCCAAAAATGTATGAGCAGAAAACACTTCAAAAATGAGTCATAGTGGGGAGAAGTCATCATTGCATTCATGGTCAATGGACAAGAAAAGTGGAAGTAGCCACTATAATCAAGCACTCTTGGTATTTTTATAGTGGTTTTTATTCAGTAACTAGCTGAAGGACCCGGCTTCGCCCGGGTATATTTAATTTATTTAATTTACTGTTTGTGTGTGTGTGTCGTTAAAAGATATCGAGAGTGACCTCTACAGTGCCCGCCCCTTTAACAGTGACCTCTACAGCAGCCCGCCCCTTTAACAGTGACCTCTACAGCGGTCCGCCCCTTTAACAGTGACCTCTACAGCAGCCCGCCCCTTTAACAGTGACCTCTACAGCAGCCCGCACCTTTAACTGTGACCTCCACAGCAGCTAGAGTGGCCACTGTCTTCACCCCAGAAAGCCAGACCTCACCGGCCATTCCCCCAAACGTGAAACAGCACCCCCAGTTCCTATGAAGACACACCACTAAACATGAGGCCACGCCCCCTTGCTCCGTGAAGACACGGAGGAGAAGCTGTCTGAGTGTGAGCTACTGAAACGGTGGACATCCCTGTGTCTGTCCAGGCACTGCGTCGGACTGAGAACAGGTAGCAAGAAAACTTGACTTTCCAGCCTAAAGCTGGACATCTGGCTACCCTAACATCAGCCTGCCCCTAGGGTGGCCAGAGGTCTTGTTTTAGGCTGGACAGTCTGGCTTTCAGACTCCCTGTCCTCTGTCATGCGCAGGGCCTGGATGGACACAGGGATGTCCTTTTGAACAGCTCACTCTCAGCAGCAGCACTGTGCAGTCTGAGCAATGAGCTGCAGGGAGAAAGTCACCCTCCCCCCACCCCTGCAGCTGACAGAAGATGATTTTTACCAATATTTTTAATCCCGGTCAAATGCGACATGGAAGGGGCGTGGCCTGACTGAGTCAGGGGCGTGACTTAGTGGGATCTGGGGGTGGGGCTTTCAAGTCCTTCTTTTGACGGTGGCCTGAATTACAGGTCGATGCCATAGTAATTTAGGAGGAAGGTGGGTACCCTTGGAAGAATACATCTTTTATTACTACTGAACAGTAAATATGTGAAATATACATTACTAGCAGAAAGACCCGGCTTCGCCTGGGTATATTTCATCTATTTATTTAATGTTTCTGTGTGTCGTTGCAGAGAGAAAGTCAATGCAGCTGACAGAAATTGATTTTTACCTTCATTTTTTCAATCCCTATTGGCTGCGGATTGGGAGGGGGCGTGGTTTAATGGGACACGGGGGGGGGTTAAGTCCTTCATTTCAGGGTGGCCTGAATTATAGGTTAATGCCATGGTAATTTGAGGAAACACAATGGGTAGCAGTGGAAGAAAACATTGCTTTGCGCGGGTATATTTAATCTATTTCATTTAACACGTTGCCGACCTAGGACGAGCATTCTCGTCCTAGGGTTAACGTGCCGCTGGCTGCCCGCTGCCGCAATCTACAGCAGGGGCCCGGCTGATACTAACAGCCGATTACACCGATGCCGGCGGATTAACCCCTTGTATGCCGCGGTCACGCTGACCGCGGCATACAAGGTAATTGCGGCAGTTTTTAAAGCCATCGGGTCCCCATGAGGCGGTGGGGGGGGGGCCCGATAGCTGATATGGAAGCCCCGATGCCTTGCCCAGAGGCATCGGGACTCCCATCTACGGAAGCCCAGGAGACCCAGCCACAGCGCTGGGTCTCCTAGGCAACGGTCAGCGTCTCACAGATGTATTGTGCTGCATTCAATCAGGGATCAGACCCTGAAATGTTAAAGTCCCTTACTGGGACATAAGTGGAATGTAAAAAAAAAAGTTAAATAAAAGTGTTTTAAAAAAAAAAAAAATAATAATAATAATAAAGTTTAAAAAAAAAAAAAAAAAAGCCCATTCCCCATAAAGAAACACATAAAAATAGAAAAAAAATAAAAAATATACATATTAGGTATCGCCTCGTCCGTAAAAACCTGCTTTATTAAAATATCACATGATCCAGCCCGCCCGGTCAACACCGTAAAAAATAAAAAATAAAAACTGTCTAAAAAAAGTAATTTTTGGTCACATTTCATCACAAAAAATGTAAAACCATGCGATCAAAAAAGTGTATGCCCCCAAAAATAGTACCAATCTAACCGTCATCTCATCCCGCAAAAAATGAGCCCCTACGCGAGACAATCGCCCAAAAAATAAAAAAACTACAGCTCTCTGACTATGGTGACCCTAAAACATGATTTTTCTTTGTTTCAAAAATGGTATTATTGTATAAAACTAAAAAAATAAAAATAAGTATACATGTTAGGTATCGCCACGTCCGTAAAAACCTGCTCTACAAAAATATAGCATGATCTCTCCCCTCAATTGAACACTGTAAAAAATAAAAAATAAAAACTGTCTAAAAAAAGCCATTTTTTGTCACATTTCATCACAAAAATTGTAATACCAAGCGATCAAAAAAGCATATGCCCCCAAAGATAGTGCCAATCTAATCGTCATCTCATCCCGCAAAAAAATGAGCCCCTACCTGAGACAATCGCCCAAAAAATAAAAAAACTACAGCTCTATGACTATGGAGACACTAAAATGTGATTTTTTTTTTTGTGCTTCAAAAATATTGTGTAAAACTTAAATAAATAAAAAAAAGTATACATATTAGATATTGCCGCGTCCGTAACGACCTGCTCTATAAAAATATCACACGATCTAACCTGTCAGATGAATGTTGTAAATAACAAAAAATAAAAACAATGCCAAAACTGCTAGTTTTTGTTACCTTGCCTCACAAAAAGTGTAATATAGAGCTACCAAAAATCATATGTACCCTAAAATAGCACTAACAAAACTGCCAACTTATCTCATAGTTTCCAAAATGGGGTCAGTTTTTTGGAGTTTCCTACTCTAGGGGTGCATCAAATGTGACATGGCAACTTAAACTTTTTCCAGTGAAATCTGCCCTGGCGTTCCTTTCCTTCTGCACCCTGCCGTGTGCCTGTACAGCAGTTTACGATGACAAATGGGGCATTTCTGTAAACTACAGAATCAGGGTAATAATTACTGAGTTTTGTTTGGCAGTTAGTCCTTGCTTTATTCTCAGAATAAAATGATTCATATGGAAAATCTGTCAAAAAAGTGAAATTCGGAAATTTTGGCTACATTTTCCTTTAATTCTTGTGGAACACCTAAAGGGTTAAAAACGTTTGTAAAATCAGTTTTGAATACCTTCAGGGGTGTCGTTTCTAAAATGGGGTCATTTTTGGGTGGTTTCTATGATGGAAGCCTCACAAAGTGACTTCAAACCTGAACTGGTCCTTAAAAAGTGGGTTTTGGAAATTGTGTGAAAAATTTCAAGATTTGCTTCTAAATTTCTAAGCCTTCTAACGTCCCAAAAAAATAAAATGTAATTTTCAAAGTGATCCAAACCTGAAGTAGACACATGGGGAATGTAAAGTCATAACTATTTTTGGAGGCATTACTATGTATTTTAAAAGTAGAGAAATTTACATTTGGAAATTTGGAAATTTTTCTAAATTTTTGGTAAATTGGGAATTTTTTTTATAAATAAGAATGAAATATTTTGACTCAAATTTACCACTGTCATGAAGTACAATATGTAACGAGAAAACAATCTCAGAATGGCCTGGATAAGTAAAAGCGTTCTAAAGTTATCACCACATAAAGTGAGACATGTCAGATTTGCTAAAAATGGCCTGGTCCTTAAGGTGAAAAATGGCTGGGTCTTTAAGGGGTTAATGTTTCTGTGTGTTGTTGCAGAGAGAAAGTCATCCTCCCTCCCATCCCTGCAGCTGACAGATGTTGATTTTTACCTTCAATTGTTCAATCTCCATTGGCTGCGGAGTGGGAGGGGTCATGGCCTGACTGAGTCGGGGGCGTGACGTTGCAAGACCTGGGTCGGGGTTTTAAGTCCTTCTTTTGATGGTGGCCAGAATTACAGGTTGATGCCATGGTAATTTATGAGGACACGCCATGGGTAACAGTGGAAGAAAACATTGCTTTGCACGGGTATATTTAATTTATTTCATTTAATGTTTCTGTATATTGTTGCAGAAAGAAATCCAAGTTCCCTCCCACCCCTGCAGCTGACAGAAGTTGATTTTTACCTTCATTTTTTCAATCCCCGTTGGCTGCGGAGTGGGAGGGGGCGTGGCCTGAAAGAGTCGGAGCGTGGTTTCCCGAGATCTGGGGCGGGGGTCAGAGTGGCATGAATTACAGGTCGATGACATGGTAATTTATGGGGACCCGCAATGGGTAGCATTGGAAAAAAACATCTTTTATTAGTACTGAATGGTCGTAGTCTAAAATTAGTCAATTTCATCTACGATTTTTGTGTGTCGTTGCAGAGAGAAATTCACCCTCCCACCCCTGCAGCTGATTTTTTTCAATCCCCGTTGCCTGCGGAGTGGGAGGGGGCGTGTCCTGGCAGAGTTGGGGGTGTGGATTATAAAGATGCTTCGAACGGTTGTAGTCTGAAATTAGTCTATTTCATCAAAAATTTTGTGTGTCATTGCAGCTGACAGAAGTTTATTTTTCCCTTCATTCTTTCAATCCCTGTTGGCTGCGGAGTGGGAGGGGGCATGACCTGACAGAGTTGGGGGTGTGGCTTAGCAAAGTGCTTCACATAGGTGATTTAATCTATTTCATTTAATGTTTCTGTGTGTCGTGGCAGAATGGCTGCAGAGTGGGAGGGGGCGTGGTCTGACAGAGTTGGGGGCGTGACTTAGCAAGACGATTCGAACAGTTGTAGTCTATAATTAGTCTATTTTATCTAAAATTTTTGTGTGTCGTTGCAGAGAGAAATTCACCCTCCCACCCCTGCAGCAAATAGAAGTTTATTTTTACCTTTATTTTTTCAATCCCCATTGGCTGCGGAGTGGGAGGGGGCATAACCTGACAGAGTCGGGGGCGTGGATTAGCAAGACGCTTCACATGGGTGTATTTAATCTATTTCATTTAATTTTTCTGTGTGTCGTTGCAGAAAGAAAGTCAACCTCCCACCCATCCCTGCAGCTGACAGAAGTTGATTTTTACCTTTATTTTTTCAATCCCTGTTGGCTGCGGAGTGGGAGGGGGCGTGGCCTTACAGAGTCGGGGCGTGTCTTAGCAAAGCGCTTCGCATAGGTGCATTTAATCTATTTCATTTAATGTTTCTGTGTGTCGTTGCAGAATGGCTGCGGAGTGAGAGGGGGCGTGGCCTGACAGAGACGGGGCGTGGCTTAGCAAAAGGCTTCGAACAGTTGTAGTCTATAATTAGTCCATTTCATCTAAAATTTTTGTGTGTCGTTGCAGAGAGAAATTCACCCTCCCACCCCTGCAGCAAACAGAAGTTTATTTTTACCTTAATTTTTTAAATTCCCATTGGCTGCGGAGTGGGAGGGGGCGTGACCTGACAGAGTCGGGGGCGTGGATTAGCAAGACGCTTCGCATGGGTGGATTTAATCTATTTTATTTAATGTTTGTGTGTGTTGTTGCAGAAAGAAAGTCAACCTCCCACCCATCCCTGCAGCTGACAGAAGTTGATTTTTACCTTTATTTTTTCAATCTCTGTTGGCTGCGGAGTGAAAGGGGTGTGGCCTGACAGAGTTGGGGGTGTGGCTTAGTGAGACCTGGGGCGGGGGTTTTAAGTACTTCTTTTAGGGTGGCCTGAATTAAAGGTCAATACCATGCTTATTTATGAGCCCACGCAATAGGCAGCAGTGGAGGAAAACATCTTTTATTACTACTAAACTGTAGTAATAGAAAAACACATAAGTTATATTTCTGGTAACCGGAATACCTTTAACAGTGTCAGTAAATAGAAATGGATGAGATCCTCAGCTGCTGATAATTACCTGGTTGTTATGGAAACCTGCCCTCCCTGTGTGTGCCTTTGCAGAGAATGACAGTTGGAGTTTAAAACCAAAGCTCCAAGTTGTTATGTTGGCTAATGGAGATCATATTTTGGGATTATCTCAGGAACGGTATGTCCTAGAGAGATGAGACCTGGTCTAAAACCTTCCTGGACACCTGATGTACCTGTGTGCCGAATTTGGTGAAAATCGGTCCAGTAGTTTGGTCGCGCATAGAGAACAGACAGACAGACAGAAACTCATTTTTATATTATTAAGAGATATGAGGTAATGATTGATGATGAATTAGTGTAAAACATGCGTTATATTTATGGTAACCGAAATACCCCTTTACCATTGTCATCTACAGTGCTCTGCCTCTTTAATGAAAACCTACAGCAGTGAACTGGCTAGGTTGTCATAGAAACCTGGTGTGTGGAGACTGCCTGTGAGCTTCTATTGGCTAAGGGTCATGTGACCAGGCTACTATTGGCTAATGCATTTTTTGGGAATATCTCAGAAACGGTACATCCTGTAGAGCTGAAAACTGTTCTAAAACCTTCCCGGACACCTGATGTACATGTGTGTCAAATTTTGTGATTGTAGCTACAGCGGTGCGGATTCCTTTAGCAGACATACACACACACTCACACACACACACACATATACACTCAGCTTTATATATTAGATAGTGAGGTGGATTTATTTTGAACACTGTGGTGCAGTATGTGGTTATGGGGTTACATAATTATTTTGCCCTTATATAGAAGTATTATTCAGATATTATGGGGGAGATTTATCAAACTGGTGTAAAGTTGGCTTAGTAGCCAATACCAACCAATCAGATTCCACCTTTCAGTTTTCACAGCTCCTTTGGAAAGTGAAAGATGGAATCTATATTGGTTGCTATGGACAAATAATCCAGTTCTACTTTACACCAGTTTGATACATCTCCCCCTATGTGTAATGCATGGTTGTGGCCTGGAGGTACTATCTGGTAACAATGTCAATGGTAAAATGTACATATTTAGGGCTCATACGCACGGCCGTTGCCCGGCTGTGGCCATATTGCGACTCGCAATACACGGTCACCGGCCGTGTGCACCCCGCTTCATGGATCACAGACCCATTCACTTGAATGGGTCCGCAATCCCAGAGAAACGGAACGGAGGCATGGATCGGAACCCCACGGAAGCACTCTGTGTTTCTGACCGTGCCTCCGCACCGCAAAAAAAGTAGTGCATGCACTACTTTTTTGCAGTGCGGACCGTGAGATGCGGATCGCGGACCCCATTCAAGTGAATGGGTCCACGATCCGAATGCGGTGGCCCCACGGTCATTGCCCATGCAATTTGCAGTTAACAGCAAGGGCACTGATGGCACACGTTCATGTGCATGAGCCTTTAAGGAAATAACAAGGAGCATGGCCAAATAAAGTTAATATCCTTATCCTTTCTGTCTTAACGCCCTGCCAATCAAAGTGAGTGTGCTTCCTATGGCCTCATCCACATTTCTGTTTTTCACTGATGTGTGATGTCCGCATTTTCCATGGACACACACGTACCCATTGATTTGAATATACCTGTTCACACATTAGTATTTTTTTATTGACTGGAGAGATATACTTTGGTCTGTGATACCTAATATTGAAATTTATGGGTCAGTGAAAATCATGGACTCAACACAGATGGCATCAGTGCTGCATCCATTTTTGACTGAAGACTGATAGGAGATGCCCTGGAACTTAATTTTCAGCTGAGCAGTGTATGTGACCTACGGATGACACATGGTGGATAAAAACGTACACACGCACCAAACATGGATCCTTTATGGACATCTTCATGGATTAAAGAAAGAAGCTTTTTTTTCACGGATGTCAAACTGACACGGAAATGTGGACAAGGCTGTTTTAAACCATGTATAGGCAAAAATATTACTGCTCTAGAATGGTAATACATGCATCCAAAGAAATACAAGTAACTGTAGTTCTATGGTGAATTGGAGATGGTGGTAGGACTGTGCTTTCATATTTCCTGTTACTATATCAGTAAAATTAGCATAAGAAAAAAAACATCTTAAGGCTCCATTCACACATCCTGATAATGTGTCGGCATTCGTTCCGCAATTTTGCGGAACGGATGAGGACCCATTCATTTTCAATGGGGCCGCAAAAGATGCGGAGGGCACACAGTGTGCCGTCCGCATCCGCACTTCCGGTCCGTGGCCCCGCAAAAAAATAGAACATGTCCTATTCTTGTCCACAGCCACGGACAAGAACAGGCATTTCTATTATAGAGCCGGCTATGTGCAGTCCGCAAAATGCGGAACGCACATGGCCGGTGTCCGTGTTTTGCGGATACGCAATATTTTTTGGGTGGCAAAAAGAACCCAAGTGTGCCTTATCAGTAACACTAGGTGCACAGCGTATTAGAACCGTTCAAAAGTCTATGTAGCTGACATCCGTTGTTACATTTAATACCGTTTATTTAGGCCGCAGTTCCTCATTTGCATCTGCAGTTTAATTTAAGCAAGTAGGGAATTAAACTATAGGGATAGGATGTGGGTAGGTAGAAAGATTGTTTCTGTTCCAAAAAGACCAAAGTCCATTGTGAAATACGTCTGTTTTTTTTTTGGTGGAAAAGTGTGCCCTGTCAGTAACGCAGTTCCTCATTTGCATCTGCAGTTTAATTTGCCCAAGGAGGGAATTAAGCTATAGGGATAGGATTTGGGTAGGTAGAAAGATTGTTTTTGTTCCAAAAAGACCAAAGTCCATTGTGAAATACGTCTGTTTTTTTATTTTTATTTTTTTATTTTTTGTGTGGCAAAAAAAAAACAAGTGTGCCCTGTCAGTAACGCTAGATGCACAGCGTATTACAACTGTTCAAAAGTCTATGTAGCTGACATCCATTGTTACATTTAATATCGTTAATTTAGGTCGCAGTTCCTCATTTGCGTCTGCTCTATAACACGACAACGACACACAGAAACATTAAATGAAATAGATTAAATCACCTATGCGAAGCGCTTTGCTAAGCCACACCCCCAACTCTGTCAGATCATGCCCCCTCCCACTCCGCAGCCAACAGGGATTGAAAGAATGAAGGGAAAAATAAACTTCTGTCAGCTGCAGGGGTGGGAGGGTGAATTTCTCTCTGCAATGACACACAAAATTTTAGATGAAATAGACTAATTTCAGACTACAACCGTTCGAAGCATCTTGATAATCCACACCCCCAACTCTGCCAGGCCACGCCCCCTCCCAACGGGGATTGAAAAAAATCAGCTGCAGGGGTGGGAGGGTGAATTTCTCTCTGCAACGACACACAAAAATCGTAGATGAAATTGACTAATTTTAGACTACGACCATTCAGTACTAATAAAAGATGTTTTTTTCCACTGCTACCCATTGCGGGTCCCCATAAATTACCATGTCATCGACCTGTAATTCATGCCATTCTGACCCCCGCCCCAGATCTCGGGAAACCACGCTCCGACTCTGTCAGGCCACGCCCCCTCCCACTCCGCAGCCAACGGGGATTGAAAAAATGAAGGTAAAAATCAACTTCTGTCAGCTGCAGGGGTGGGAGGGAACTTGGATTACTTTCTGCAACAACATACAGAAACATTAAATGAAATAGATTAAATATACCCGTACAAAGCAATGTTTTCTTCCGCTGTTACCCATGGCGTGTCCTCATAAATTAACATGGCATCGACCTGTAATTCTGGCCACCATCAAAAGAAGGACTTAAAACCCCGCCCCAGGTCTTGCAACGTCACGCCCCCGACTCAGTCAGGCCATGACCCCTCCCGCTCCGCAGCCAATGGAGATTGAACAATTGAAGGTAAAAATCAACATCTGTCAGCTGCAGGGATGGGAGGGAGGATGACTTTCTCTCTGCAACGACACACAGAAACATTAAATGAAATAGCTTAAATATACCCGCGCAAAGCAATGTTTTCTTCCACTGCTACCCATTGTGTTTCCTCAAATTACCATGGCATTAACCTATAATTCAGGCCACCCTGAAATGAAGGACTTAACCCCCCCCCGTGTCCCATTAAACCACGCCCCCTCCCACTCCGCAGCCAATAGGATTGAAAAAATGAAGGTAAAAATCAATTTCTGTCAGCTGCATTGACTTTCTCTCTGCAACGACACACAGAAACATTAAATAAATAGATGAAATATACCCAGGCGAAGCCGGGTCTTTCTGCTAGTATACTATACAATATGTGCAAGGCGAGCAGAAAGGGAAGGGGAAGTGGGCGTGCTGCTGATGGTGAACGCAGAGGCGAAGGCTCAGGGAGCGGTGAAACTGTGCCTGCTGGCAGAGCCCAAGAGACAAAGTCATCCACAATTCCTAGCTTCATGTCACAGTTTGCAGGGCGGCGCAAGACACAACTCTTGTCGCCACACCAGTGTGAGCAGATAGTGGGTTGGATTTCAGCTGATAATGCTTCCAGTCGGTTAAGCACCACCCTCTCTTCCACAAAGTCCAGTCTCAATAGCCAAGAGTCTGGGCAACCGCATCCTCACCCTGATCCTCCTTCCTTCTTCCTCCCTCCTTCCTCCGTGGCACAAACTGGCGTTCTACGCCTTGGAGGTGCTGGCGCCAGCGTTTTGTCTGATCGGGTATTTAGTGCCGCTGGGGGTATAATTACTGAGAAGCGCATCCGCCTGTCAACTGACGATGCTGACAGGTTGACGCTTATCAAAATTAACAAGGCCTGGATTGCCCCTGACTTCTCTACTCCACCAGAGGAAAGTGGCTTAACAAGAAGGAACCTTAAATTTGGCTTTTAGGGTATATTGAATACACTGTATTGTCATGTACCCTTTCCTCTTCTTGTCCTCTTCCTCCATCATATGAAACTGCCTATTAGGCTGCCCTCGAAGTCCATCAGCTGGGCCTGCACCCTAATTTTTTAGCCGGTCAGCTCACCAGCTGGGCCTGCACCCTAATTTTTTAGCCGGTCAGCTCACCAGCTGGGACTGCACCATAATTTTTTTGCCTGTCAGCTCACTAGCAGGTCCTCAACCATAATGTTTTACATGCTCAGCTCTGCTACATGTCACACATAATGTTTCAGACGGTCAGCTAAGCGGCATGTCAAAAATAGTTTTTAACACGCTCAGCTCTGCGACATGTCACTTTTAATGTTTCAGATGTTCAGCTAAGCGTTATGTTAAAAATAATTTTTAACACGCTCAGCTCTGCTACAGGTCACTTATAATGTTTCAAACGTTCAGCTAAGCGGCATATCACCCTTAAATTTTTTCATTTTTTTCAGCATTGTGTCAACCTTAAATTTGGGACAGTTTGATGGGCAGCAGCGTGTCAAGCTTAAATTTGGGACAGTTTGATGAGCAGCAGCGTGTCACCCTTAAATTTGGGACAGTTTGATGAGCAGCAGTGTGTCACCCTTAAATTTGGGACAGTTTGATCGGCAGCAGCATGTCACCTGTACATTTTTTTGACGTTCTGTTTGGAAGCAGCGTGTCAACCCTAAATTTGGGACAGTTTGATTGGCAGCAGCATGTCACCTGTAAATTTTTTAGACGGTCAACTCAGCAGAAGCATGTCACCCATAATTTTTTACACGGTCAGTTCAGCATCAGCACGTCACCACTATTGTTTTTGCGTGTCAGCAGCACCCCATCAATCATAATTTTTCAAGGGTGTGTCTGATGTACTCCTTTATCTCTTAATAATATAAAAATGAGTTTCTGTCTGTCTGTCTGTCTGTCTGTTCTCTATGCGCGACCAAACTACTGGACCGATTTTCACCAAATTCGGCACACAGGTACATCAGGTGTCCGGGAAGGTTTTAGACCAGGTCTCATCTCTCTAGGACGTACCGTTCCCGAGATATTCCCAAAATATGATCTCCATTAGCCAACATTACAACTGGGAGCTTTGGTTTTAAACTCCAACTGCCATTCTCTGCAAAGGCACTGGGAGGGCAGGTTTCCATAACAACCAGGTAATTATCAGCAGCTGAGGATCTCATCCATTTCTATTTGCTGACACTGTTAAAGGTATTCCGGTTACCATAAATATAACTTATGTGTTTTTCTATTACTACAGTTCAGTAGTAATAAAAGATGTTTTGCTCCACTGCTGCCTATTGCGTGGGCTCATAAATAAGCATAGTATTGACCTTTAATTCAGGCCACCCTAAAAGAAGTACTTAAAACCCCTGCCCCAGGTCTCACTAAGCCACACCCCCAACTATGTCAGGCCACACTCCCTTTCACTCCGCAGCCAACAGAGATTGAAAAAATAAAGGTAAAAATCAACTTCTGTCAGCTGCAGGGATGGGTGGGAGGTTGACTTTCTTTCTGCAACAACACACACAAACATTAAATAAAATAGATTAAATCCACCCATGCGAAGCGTCTTGCTAATCCACGCCCCCGACTCTGTCAGGTCACGCCCCCTCCCACTCCGCAGCCAATGGGAATTTAAAAAATGAAGATAAAAATAAACTTCTGTTTGCTGCAGGGGTGGGAGGGTGAATTTCTCTCTGCAACGACACACAAAAATTTTAGATAAAATAGACTACAACTGTTCGAATCGTCTTGCTAAGTCACACCCCCAACTCTGTCAGACCACGCCCCCTCCCACTCTGCAGCCATTCTGCAGCGACACACAGAAACATTAAATGAAATAGATTAAATACACCTATGCGAAGCGCTTTGCTAAGCCACGCCCCGACTCTGTAAGGCCACGCCCCCTCCCACTCCGCAGCCAACAGGGATTGAAAAAATAAAGGTAAAAATCAACTTCTGTCAGCTGCAGGGATGGGTGGGAGGTTGACTTTCTTTCTGCAACGACACACAGAAACATTAAATGAAATAGATTAAATACACCCATGTGAAGCGTCTTGCTAATCCACGCCCCCGACTCTGTCAGGTCACGCCCCCTCCCACTCCGCAGCCAACGGGGATTGAAAAAATAAAGGTAAAAATAAACTTCTGTTTGCTGCAGGGGTGGGAGGGTGAATTTCTCTCTGCAACGACACACAAAAATTTTAGATAAAATAGACTACAACTGTTCGAATCGTCTTGCTAAGTCACGCCCCCAACTCTGTCAGACCACGCCCCCTCCCACCCTGCAGCCATTCTGCAGCGACACACAGAAACATTAAATGAAATAGATTAAATCACCTATGCGAAGCGCTTTGCTAAGCCACGCCCCGACTCTGTAAGGCCACGCCCCCTCCCACTCTGCAGCCATTCTGCAATGACTCACAGAAACATTAAATGAAATAGATTAAATCACCTATGCGAAGCGCTTTGCTAAGCCACACCCCCAACTCTGTCAGGTCATGCCCCCTCCCACTCCGCAGCCAACAGGGATTGAAAGAATGAAGGGAAAAATAAACTTCTGTCAGCTGCAGGGGTGGGAGGGTGAATTTCTCTCTGCAATGACACACAAAATTTTAGATGAAATAGACTAATTTCAGACTACAACCGTTCAAAGGATCTTGCTAAGCCAGGCCCCCAACTCTGCCAGGCCACGCCCCCTCCCACTCCGCAGGCAACAGGGATTGAAAAAAAATCAGCTGCATGGGTGGGAGGGTGAATTTCTCTCTGCAACGACACACAAAAATCGTAGATGAAATTGACTAATTTTAGACTACGACCATTCAGTACTAATAAAAGATGTTTTTTTTCCACTGCTACCCATTGCGGGTCCCCATAAATTACCATGTCATCGACCTGTAATTCATGACACTCTGACCCCCGCCCCAGATCTCGGGAAACCACGCTACGACTCTGTCAGGCCACGCCCCCTCCCACTCTGCAGCCAATGGGGATTGAAAAAATGAAGGTAAAAATCAACTTCTGTCAGCTGCAGGGGTGGGAGGGAAGTTGGATTTCTTTCTGCAACAACATACAGAAACATTAAATGAAATAGATTAAATATACCCGTGCAAAGCAATGTTTTATTCCACTGTTACCCATGGCGTGTCCTCATAAATTAACATGGCATCGACCTGTAATTCTGGCCACCATCAAAAGAAGGACTTAAAACCCCGCCCCAGGTCTTGCAACGTCACGCCCCCGACTCAGTCAGGCCATGACACCTCCCGCTCCGCAGCCAATGGGGATTGAAAAAATGAAGGTAAAAATCAACTTCTGTCAGCTGCAGGGGTGGGAGGGAAGTTGGATTTCTTTCTGCAACAACATACAGAAACATTAAATGAAATAGATTAAATATACCCATGCAAAGCAATGTTTTCTACCACTGTTATCCATGGCGTGTCCTCATAAATTACCATGGCATCGACCTGTAATTCTGGCCACCATCAAAAAGAAGGACTTAAAACCCCGCCCCAGGTCTTGCAACGTCACGCCCCCGACTCAGTCAGGCCATGACACCTCCCGCTCCGCAGCCAATGGAGATTGAACAATTGAAGGTAAAAATCAACATCTGTCAGCTGCAGGGATGGGAGGGAGGATGACTTTCTCTCTGCAACGACACACAGAAACATTAAATGAAATAGATTAAATATACCCGCGCAAAGATATGTTTTTTTCCACTGCTACCCATTTTTTTCCCTCAAATTACCATGGCATTAACCTATAATTCAGGCCACCCTGAAATGAAGGACTTAACCCCCCCCCGTGTCCCATTAAACCGTCCCATTAAACCACGCCCCCTCCCACTCCGCAGCCAATAGGGATTGAAAAAATGAAGGTAAAAATCAATTTCTGTCAGCTGCATTGACTTTCTCTCTGCAACGACACACAGAAACATTAAATAAATAGATGAAATATACCCAGGCGAAGCCGGGTCTTTCTGCTAGTGTGTAATAAAGGAGGTATTGGAGTGCTTGTTCCTTGTAATTTTTGGCAGCATAGGCTTTATGAGTGTCGGAGTCCCACAATTATACCACAATGTGAATGAGGCCCTCCTTTATATGATATACTGGTTGTATGGAAGTGCCTCATCCGTGTAATTTTTGGCAGCACTTGCGCTTAACGTACAAGTAAATCTATGTTTCCTAACAATATTTCCTGTAAAATCGATGTCATCTTGGGTTTTTTGGGGGTATTTTTGTAATTCCGTAAAAGTGGTGTAATAGTTGGCCATCATCGTTAATAGCAGCGACTTGGGTGTCAAAGATGCATCCAGACATCCTCCCCATGTTGTTCCCTAACCATTTCTGTGGTGTTTCCACCATTTTCTGACGTTTCCCTATGGACCAGACACCCTCCCCTCTGCAGAGCAGGGGGTGCCTGGTCTTCTCCCATTGACTTCCATTGTACTCGGGTGCTCGGCCGAGCACTCGAGCACCACCTAGTGTTCGGCCAGAGCACCTAAGCACCCGAACATCGGGGTGCTCGATCATCACTACCTATAATTAAAAGACATCTTAAATTCTCCAGTGCATTTTTCACTCAAACCACTCAGCCTAACCATATTATTTTTTTTTGTTCTGTACAGATCATTACTCTGTAGTCATCTCATGAAGAATTACAATGAAAGATGACATGTCTGTAAAGATAGCACTGGATCCACCATTCACAACAGCTCACTTACTACCAGCACAACGCTCTCTGCACAGGTCACTGCGCATGCTTAGAAAACTATCCAATAGATGTCAACAAATATTACTTGTCTATTGTGTATATAGTCCAAGTGATTGCTATAAAGCATATTTCTAAAAGCAGCTAGCAGCAGCTCAGGTAAAATGAGTGTCCTAATAATTACAGAAAATGTTAATGCAATTTACAATAATAAAACAAAAAAAGATATATATATATATATATATATATATATATATATATATATATATATATATTAAAATTATTTAATTAGTAAAAATATAGGTGACATGTTTCCTATATAGAAATTGAAAGGGTATTTGTTAGTAGGTACTTTTACTTCTGTTTTCAGTTTTTTGTTCTATATTTGCTATTATTCATAATGATCTACTCTACAAAACTGATCTATTGAATAAAACTGCAACATTGTAATACTCAGTTATGTTATGAAAGCTTTTGTTCCCAATTTATCAGTCCCAATACAAAAAATATGAATTAGGCATAACGTTTCTTAAAGTTATGATTAGGTTTCTTTGTGTTTCCTGTAAAAAATTCTTATCCTTTTAAATTCAGTTCTTTTCTTTGCAGCTAATAACAACATAAGCAATAGCATTGCTAGTGTAGGCAGTTTTAGGATTTTTATTAGGTGCCTTTTTATTAATAAAACACTAAAGTTGTGCTGCTGGCATTGTTGCATGTAAAAGAATTTTTGGAGATCAAATCTGATGTCTAATACACACAGACCTGCAGATCTGCCAGCGGCTAGATTAATTTGCATATATCACATTACTAAATAATTCAGGCTAAATAGTTTAGCTTGTTATTCTGCTGGCAGAAATCATTTTGAAATTCACTAACTTATCCAGCACCTTGAGTGATTGCTAAACAGGCACATACTAGACTGCCTTGTAATGGTGAATGCATTTCTAACCTGAAATTATATAAGATTTAAGACTTATTTTTTTATTGTGATTTGACAAATTCTATTTTTTTTTTTTTTTTTTTTTAAACTGGAAACCATCCTATCCATTTATGATCCTAATTTTCATAGATGACACAATATCCAAGGTCCAACAAAGTCCTCTATGGGCCAGAAAAAGCTTTTATGCTGATTGATGCTACCTACTTTGACTTAACCCCCCCATCCAAGATATGTTGTTATCTCCTGAACAAATTTACTTAACCCTTTCAGTACCGAGCCACTTTTCACCTTAAAGGGGTTCTCCAAGTTAAATTTATTGATGACCTATCCTCAGGATAGGTCATCAATATCAGATCGGCGGGGGTCCGGCATCCCCGCCGATCAGCTGTTTGAAGAGGAGGTGCGCGCCGTACCAGTAATTGCACCTACTCACCACTACCCCCGTTACGGCCAGCATGTAAACAGTGAAGAGGAGGCAGCGCTGGTACGGCACACGCCTCCTTTTCAAACAGCTGATCGGCAGGGTGCTGGGTGCCAGACCCCCGCCAATCTGATATTGATGACCTATCCTGAGGATAGGTCCTCAATAAATTTAACTTGGAGAACCCCTTTAAATCCCAGGCCGATTTTTGCAAATCTGACATGTGTCACTTTATTTGGTAATAACTTTAGAATGCTTTTACTTATCCAGACCAATCTGAGATTGTTTTCTCGTGACCCATTACCCATGTACTTCATGATAGTCATAAATTTGAGTCAATATATTTCACCTTTATTTATGAACAAATCCCAAATTTACCAAAAATTGAGAAAAATTTTCAATTTTCAACATTTCAATGTCTCTGCTTTTAAAACAGAAAGTGATACCTCAAAAAGTGAAAATATTTATTACTTAACATTCCCCATATGTCTACTTTATGTTGGCATCATTTTGTAAATGTCATTTTATTTTTTTAGGAAGTTAGAGGGCTTAGAAGTTTAGAAGCAATTTTTCAAATTTTCAACAAAATTTCCCAAACCTTTTTTTAGCCCCAATTCAGTTATAAAGTGATTTTGTGAGGCTTACCTAATGGAAACCACTAATAAATGACCCCATTTTATAAACTACACCCCTCAAATTATAAAAAACTGATGTTACAAACTTTGTTAACCCTTGAGGTGTTCCACAAGAATTAAAGGAAACTGGAGGAGAAATTTCAAAATTTCACTTTTTTGGTAGATTATTCACGTTAATAATTTTTTTCTTGCAACACAGCAAGGGTTAACAGCAAACTAAACCTCAATATACATAACTCTGATTCTGCAGTTTACAGAAATACCCCATTTGTGGCAGTAAACTACTCTATGGGCACGTGGCAGTGGTCAGAAGGAAAGGAGCGCCATGTGGATTTTGGAGGCAGATTTTGCTAGAATGGTTTTTGGGCACCATTTTGTATTTTAAGAGACCCTGACGTAGAGTGGAAACCCTTAAAAAATGACCCCATTTTGGAAACTACACCCCTTAAAGAATATATTAAGGGGGGTACTGACCACTTTGACCCCCTAAGCGTTTTACGGAATTTGGAAACACTTGGCTTTGAAAATGAAAAGTTTAATTTCTTCCAATAAAATGTTGCTTTAGCCCCAAATTTTTCATTTTCACAAGGAGTAACAGGAGAAAAGCACCCCATAATTTGTTGCCCATTTTCTCCTGAATACAGCAACACCCCATATGTGGTGATAAACTGCTGTGGGAGCACATGGCAGGACTCAGAACAGAAGGAGCACCATATGGATTTTGCAGCACAGATTTTGACTTTTTGATCACTTGGCATTACACTTTTTGTGAGTCAAGGTGAAAAAAATTGCTTTTTTGACATTGTTTTTTTACAGCATTCACCCAAAGGGGCAAATCATGTGATATTTTTATATTTTTATAGAGCAGGTTGTTACGGACGCGATGATACCCAATATGTCTAATATTTTTATTTTTGTTAAGTTTTACACATTAGATGCATTTTTGAACAGAATAAAATCTTTTTTTTGTGTTGTCATTTTCTGAGAGCCATATTTTTTTTATTTATCTGGCTATTGTCTTAGGTAGGGTCTCATTTCTTGTGGGACGAGATGACGGTTCATTTTGGGATTAATACGCCTTTTTGATCGTGTGGTATTACACTTTTTGTGAGGCAAGAGGGAAAAAAATGGCTTTTTTTTACACTGTTTTTATTTTTTACGGCGTTCACCGACGGTCATGTGATATTTTTATAGAGCCGGTCGATACGGACGTGGCGATACATAATATGCCTACTTTTTTTCCCCTATTTTTATATATATATATTTTTTTTTTTTTACTTGAAACTTTTATTTTTTTTGTAAAACTTTATTTTTTAAGTTCTTTTTTCACTTTATTTTTTGTCCCAGTCTGGGACTTCAACTTTTGGGGGTCCCCTGCACAATGCATTACAATACTTCTGTATTGTAATGCATTGGCTGTAAGTGTATTACACAGTGTAATACATTTACATCCAGGGGGCTGGATCTCACAGGCTTCCGTAGAAGGCAGCCTCATGCCTAAGGAAGGCATCGGGCTGCTTTCCCTGCCATCGGGTCCCCGTCACAGCAGCACGGGGACCCGATGGTCTCTCCTCCCACCACAGACATCGCATGTGCCGCGGTCAGCGCAAGGGTTAATGCACCGGCATCAGTGTTTTCACCGATGCCGGTGCATACAGCAGGGGTCCGGCTATCAGCCACTGCCGGACCCTTGCAGCTGATCGGGCGGGCGCAGGAGCTGTACGGCGCTGGGATTTGTGTCCCGGCTTCCAGCGCTGTACATGTACGGCACTGGGAGTGTAAGGGTTAATATAGATTGGTCATCCATTTGGAGGACTTTACAGTGTCATGCAAATGTTTGGGCACCTCTGGTCAAAATGAAAGTATGAATAGTTTAGGAAGTTGAAGATGAACTGATTTCCAAAAAGCGTAAATATGAAATACACTTTTTAGCATTTTAAGCAATATTAGTGTATTATTTTGTTTTTGTACAATTTTAGAATGAAGTAAAAGAGTACCATGCAAAAGTATGGGAACCCAAGGATATTTGAGCACTCAGATAACTTTGACCGAGGTCTCAGACCTTAAATAGCCTGTTAGGGTTAAGGATTGTTCACAAGTCTAGCTAAGTAAATTTCAAAGCTTTATAAATATCCAGACTCCTCTAACCTTGTCCCAAAAAACAGCAGCCATGAGTTCTTAAAAGGGTTTTCCACTATCATAAACTGCCCCCCGTGTGCCGGGCGCCTCACAGGGAATATACTTACCTGGCTCCCCGCACCGCTGCTGATGCTTCTTCCCGTACACCAATGAAAAGATCTGGTATCAGGGGGAGCAGCCAATGGCAGGCAGGGATGGGACGAGCCTCCGTAGCATCACGGGTGACGCTAGGAAGGCTTGTCCCCGTCCCTGCCTGCCATTGGCTGCTTCCCCGACAATGGATCTTTTCATCGGTGCACGGGGAGAAGCAGCAGCGGTGGTGCAGGGACTAGGAGTGGTGCGGGGAGCACTGTAAGTATATTGCCTGTGAGGGGCCCAGCACATGGGGGGGTTCATAATATTGGATAATCCCTTTAAGCAGCTTACTGAAAATAAAAATGGTTAAGGCCCACAAAGAAGGAAAGGCTATAAGAAGATAGCAAAGTCTTTTCAGGTTGCCATTTCCTCAGTTTGAAATGTAATTTAGAAATGGCAAGAAAAAAAGACAGCTGCCCATAAGATTGATAGAAAGGCATATCAGAAACCCAGCTTGACTGTAAAAAACCTTAAGGAAGATTTAGCAGATTCTGGAGTGGTGGTACATTGTTCTATGGTTCAGCGACACCTGCACAAATATTGCCATCATGGAAGAGTCATCAGAAGAAAACTTCTCCTGCATCCTCACCACATAATTCAACATTAGAGGTTTGCAAAAGAACATCTAAAGAAGCCTAAGGCTACTTTCACACTTGCGTTTTATAATTCCGGTATTGAGTTCCGTCATAGGGGCTCAATACCGGAATAAAACGCTTCAGTTTTGTCCCCATTCATTGTCAATGGGGACAAAACTGAAATGAAGACAATGGAATGCTCCTAAAAGCATCCCGTTCCATCTTCAGACCAGAGAGCAGAGAGCAAACAGCTGCATGCTGCGGTTTGCTCTCCGGTCCAGGAATCCGCACAATGGTGAACAGATCTGATCGGTGGAGGTCCTGTTGTCATATTCCCACAAATCTGAAACTAATGGCCTAACCTGAAGATAAGTCATAAATATCTTTTCCTGGATAACCTCTTTTAAGTGTTGTCAACAATATACACTAGAGGTTTTGAAGATTTGTTTTTGTTGATCATATATATGATACCACATATACACTGCCACCTCTTACACATATTGCTGTTGTAGTCAGGGGGTGTGGATGACATGCCATCACATACTACTATGAATAAGGGACAATAGAGGGTTTTGTAGTGATACTGTGTAATCTTCTTCCTGTCCTGGCTCTTCAACTTTCTCTTTTTGTTAAACTTTCAGAACTTTTCAGAACAATTTAATTAAAAATGACCTTTTGTATTCGGTCCTCCTTTGCAACCAGAGTGAGCTCCCTTGTAGTGAATTTAGATACTGTGAGGAACAGCCGATTGTCAGGAAGGAAGTGTCCCTTCTCAGCAATTGGCTGCTCAGGATGTGGATGTGAAGTGCTGCATTTACGCCCCCATACAAAATCATTGTTCTTTAGCAGCAGAGTGCTGTTTAGGGAACGATGATTGAGGTATCCGCACCTCAGATGATTTAACCTGATGAACGAGCGTTTCACTTGTTCAGCGGGTGATATGCAGCACCTTTACGTGGGGTGGTAACCAGGAACGAGCGTTTGTAGAAACTCTCATTGCAGAAAAAGGACCCGAATATAGGGCCGTGTAAATGCAGATTTATAAAGTCACACATTAGACTGCGTTCACATATACGCTGTGTTCCGGTGGAGGAACAGACTGGCTGAATTCACTGTATATGGCATATATGTTGGCTTATGACCGCACAAAAAAAACTACACACAGCATTTTTTTGTCCATCTGAAAGCCAACATATATGCCAAAAAGCGGCCTGATACCATAACAGTCAATGAGGATTTAACAGTACAAGGTGGTATCCGGCCATGACAGATACAGTTCACAGTGCATAAGTGAACCCAGCCTTAGGCTTCATTCACACGTTCGTATGTCATTGCGGATCCGCAAATTGCGGATCTGCAAAATATGGACACCGGCCATGTGCATATTTTGCTGACCGCACATGGCCGACTCTATAATAGAAATGCCTTTTCTTGTCCGTGGCTGCGGACAAGAATAGGACATGTTCTATTTTTTGCGGGGCCGCGGACCGGAAGAGCGTATGCTAACGGCACACTGTGTGCCGTCCTCATCTTTTGCGGCCCAAAATTGCGGAATGGATGCGGCCCCATTTCCAGGACGTGTGAATGGAGCCTTACACTAACCTATAGAGTGCTCTTTTGTGGCTTCTTGTCTTGTCTTATCAAGAGAACAACAGAGCTGCAATACTGGGATCCCAGTTCTACATTTACTATTATCATGAGGATTTACCTTCAAATAACATTTCCCTTCACAGTAACAGTAAATTGACAGTATCCAAGGTGTTAACATTTGTGTAGACTGCAACAGAAGGCCAATATTTTGTATTAATAGTTTTTAATGTCATGG
>ONZH01000656.1:0-54700 GCA_900303285.1 Rhinella marina | reverse complement strand
TAGAGAAAGGGTTACTATGCTGAAGACTTACCTGTCCTGTCTTCTTGTATGTGTCTGTCATCTTCCCTTTGCCAGAATCTTTCTCGGCTAGGCTCTTCAGCCTGTTCTTCCAGCTTCTTTGGGGGAACAGGTTGAACCCAGTAAAAAGAGGGATTACCTACCTACAGAGGAGAGCGGGGGGGCTGGATATGTTAAATCCAAGGGTGTTCTTTGACTCCATGTTTCTAAAAGTTAATTTGGTTGCTTGGACTCGGAGAACAGCTCCCTGTGGTGAACAGTGTCAGGGACTGGATATTGCCTTTGCAGAATCTGGGTGCGAGGCGGCAGTCTCAAGAGGGGTCGATTGACTCGTGGCTTCCTCCCCCAGTACCTGGAGTATGGTCTCAGATGCCTGAAGAAGTGGGGTATAGAGAAGTCTCACATTCAGACTAAGAGCAAGAAAGAGCTGTATGTCAGGGTGTGTAAGACCTTCTTCTGTTTACAGCCCACACTGAAAGACTGTACGACCGCCATAGTACAGGACAGTCTGAGGTTCCTTAACGCAGTGAGGCTCCCTCCTAAATTTTTTGCATATTGCTTGCTGTCCATGCATGAAAACTCTTTGTTAAAGAGAACTTAAAATTTTTGAGCACTTCAGATCGCATGTGTCCCTTGGGTTGTCAGCAGCAGGAGACAATGGGACATTTTATATCAGAATGCTGGGGAGGGAGGAAAATATGGCAGGAAATATCTTGTAAGCTAAAAATCCCAAGACTGCAGTCTCTTAAATACCCCGATATCATCTATGGAGTACCAACTAATGTAGGGGACATAGACCAGGGCACCATGTATCTGATCATAACCATCATCAAGTACTATCACTGGAATACCAGAACCCGAGTGTCCATCAGTAACGAGCCATTCCAGCACACAAAAGCAGTGAACCTCATTATGTCAGAGCTGAGGTGGATCAAATCCCTGGAAGTCAGGAAAAATAGGAATAACATGACTTTATGGAGGAATGTATATAAGGATTGATGATACTTTTAATTTAATTGGATTATGTTTGATTAATACTATTTTTCTCTCTGTTTAACAGAAATTGACGCATGTTAAGTTGAAGTTATAAGTTTTCCTCCGTATTGGAGGTGTATGATTTCAGTTTAAGGAAAAATTGTTTGTTTTGTTTTTTTTGTTTTTTTTTTGACAAATTTGTTGATAATGTATATGTCATATTTTTGTTTGTTTTTTTACTAATAAAAATTGCCTCCTATGTACAAGAATATAACTACTATAATACTGTTCCTATGTACAAGAATATAACTACTATAATACTGCTTCTATGTACAAGAATATAACTACTATAATACTGCTCCTATGTACAAGAATATAACTACTATAATACTGCTCCTATGTACAAGAATATAACTACTATAATACTGCTCCTATATACAAGAATATAACTACTATAATACTGCTCCTATACAAGAATATAACTACTATAATACTCCTATGTACAAGAATATAACTACCATAATACTGTCTCCTATGTACAAGAATATAACTACTATAATACTGTTCCTATGTACAAGAATATAATACTATAATACTGTTCCTATGTACAAGAATATAGAATATAACTACTATAATACTGTTCCTAATGTACAAGAATATAACTACTATAAATAAACTGTTCCTATGTACAAGAATATAACTACTATAATACTGTTCCTAGGTACAAGAATATAACTACTATAATATTGTCTCCTATGTACAATATAAATACTATAATACTGTTCCTATTGTACAAGAATATACTGCTATAATACTGCTCCTATGTACAAGAATATAACTACTATAATACTGCTCCTATGTACAAGAATATATAACTACTATAATACTGCTCCTATGTACAAGAATATAAACTACTATACTATAAATACTGCCTCCTATGTACAAGAATATAACTACTATAATACTGTTCCTATGTACAAGAATATAACTACTATAATACTGCTCCTATGTACAAGAATATAACTACTATAATACTGTTCCTATGTACAAGAATATAACTACTATAATATTGTCTCCTATGTACAAGAATATAACTACTATAATACTGCTCCTATGTACAAGAATATAAGAATATAACTATGCTATATATACTGCTCCTATGTACAAGAATATAACTACTATAAATACTGCTCCTATGTACAAGAATATAACTACTATAATACTGCTCCTATGTACAAGAAATATACAAGATATAACTACTATAATACTGCTCTATGTACAAGAATATAAACTACTATAATACTGCCTCCTATGTACAAGAATATAACTACTATAATACTGTCCTCCTATGTACAAGACTATATAACTACTATACTATATACTGTTCCTATGTACAAGAATATAACTACTATAATACTGTTCCTAATGTAAGAATATAACTACTATAATATTTGTCTCCTATGTACAAGATATAAACTACTATAATACTGTCCTTGTACAAGAATACAAATATAACTACTATAATACTGCTCCTATGTACAAGAATATAACTACTATAATATTGTCTCCTATGTACAAGAATATAAACTACTATAATACTGCTATGTTACAAGATATAACTACTATATATGTACTAAGAATATAACTACTATAATACTGCTCCTATGTACAGGCTCCTATGTAAAGAATATAACTTACTATAATACTGCCTCCTATGTACAAGATATAAACTACTATAATAACTGTTTTCCTATGTACAAGAATATAACTACTATATACTGCCTCCTATGTACAGGAATATACTACTATAATACTGCTCCTATGTACAAGAATATAACTACTATAATCTGCTTATGTAGATATAACTGTACTATAATATTGTCTCCTATGTAACAAGAATATAACTACTATAATACTGTTCCTATGTACAGAATATAACTACTATAATACTGTTTCACTATGTAACAAGAATATAACTACTATAATACTGTATCCTATGTACAAGAATATAACTACTATAAATACTGTTCCTATGTACAAGAATATAACTACTATAATACTGTTCCTATGTACAAGAATATAACTACTATAATACTGTTCCTATGTACAAGAATATAACTACTATAATACTGTTCCTATGTACAAGAATATAACTACTATAATACTGCTCCTATGTACAAGAATATAACTACTATATATATACTGCTCCTATGTACAAGATATAATACTACTGTAATACTGCTCCTATGTACAAGAATATAACTACTGTAATACTGCTCCTATGTACAAGAATATAACTACTATAAATACTGCTCCTATGTACAAGAATATAACTACTATAATACTGCTCCTATTAAAGGAATATAACTACTTAATACTGCTCCTATGTACAAGAATATAACTACTATAATCTATGTACAAGAATTAACTACTATACTGCTCCTATGTAAAGAATAATAACTACTATAATACTGCTCCTATGTACAAGAATATAACTACTGTAATACTGCTACCTCCTATGTACAAGAATATAACTACTATAATACTGCTCCTATGTACAAGAATATAACTACTATAATACTGCTCCTATGTACAAGAATATAACTACTATAATACTGCTCCTATGTACAAGAATATAACTACTATAATACTGCTCCTATGTACAAGAATATAACTACTATAATACTGCTCCTATGTACAAGAATATAACTACTATAATACTGCTCCTATGTATACAAGAATATAACTACTATAATACTGCTCCTATGTACAAGAAATATAACTACTATAATACTGCTCCTCCTAATGTACAAGAATATAACTACTATAATACTGTACTCCTATAATATGTATGTACAAGAATATAACTACTATAATACTTCCTATGTACAAGAATATACTACTACTAATAATACTGCTCCTATGTACAAGAATATAAATACTATAAATACTGCCTCCTATGTAACAAGGAATATAGAATATAAACTACTTACTATAATACTGCTCCTATGTACAAGAATATAACTACTATAATACTGCTCCTATGTACAAGAATATAACTACTATAATACTGCTCCTATGTACAAGATAATATAAACTACTATAATACTGCCTCCTATGTACAAGAATATAACTACTATAATACTGCTCCTATGTACAAGAATATAACTACTGTAATACTGCTCCTATGTACAAGAATATAACTACTATAATACTGCTCCTATGTACAAGAATATAACTACTATAATACTGCTCCTATGTACAAGAATATAACTACTATAATACTGCTCCTAGTACAGATATAACTACTACTATAATACTGCTCCTATGTACAAGAATATACTACTATAATACTGCTCCTATGTACAGGAATATAACTACTATAATACTGCTCCTATGTACAAGAATATAACTACTATAATACTGCTCCTATGTACAAGAATATAACTATAATACTGCTCCTATGTACAAGAATATAACTACTATATACTGCTCTATGTACAAGAATATAACTATATAATACTGCTCCTATGTACAAGAATATAACTACTATAATACTGCTCCTATGTACAAGAATATAACTACTATAAATACTGCTCCTATGTACAAGAATATAACTACTACTGCTCCTATTGTACAATAATACTGCTCCTATGTACAAGAATATAACTACTATAATACTGCTCCTATGTACAAGAAATATAACTACTATAATACTGCCTCCTATGTACAAGAATATAATAACTATATAATACTGCTCCTATGTACAAGAATATAACTACTATATAATACTGCTCCTATGTACACAGAATATATAACTACTATAATACTGCTCCTATGTGTACAAGAATATATAACTACCAATATAATTACCTGCTCCTATGTACAAGAATATAACTACTATAATACTGCTCCTATGTACAAGAATATAACTACTATAATACTGCTCCTATGTACAAGAATATAACTACTATAATACTGCTCCTATGTACAAGAATATAACTACTATAATACTGCTCCTATGTACAAGAATATAACTACTATAATACTGCTCCTATGTACAAGAATATAACTACTATAATACTGCTCCTATGTACAAGAATATAACTACTATAATACTGCTCTATGTAAAGAATTAACTACTATAATACTGCTCCTATGTACAAGAATATAACTACTATAATACTGCTCCTATGTACAAGAATATAACTACTATACCCTACTATGATTTGCCTCCATGTTATTCCATATCACATGACAGATTCATGGAGTCTCCTGAGTCATCACTGTGGACATTCATCTAATAGAAGTATCCCTTGTTCTCCTTGGAGGTGACAGAATGTTCTTTTTTTATCCGCTACATTGTGACATTGTACTATTGTTTTATTTGTGTATCTTAAGCTTTCTCCTTGAGAGACGTTCTGAATGTAGAGGTGATGTCTATTACACTGTCTGAGAAGCCCCGGTGCCATCTGGTCATCCTTAGGACCCCCCCCTTGATCTGTTCATCCCCAGAATAAGATGGAAATAGAAGAAAAGCTGAGTTCCGTTGATAGTGTTGTCATCCTGCAGGAAAACATCACAAATGTATCCAGTGAGCAACAAAGGATGTGAAATCTGCGGCAGGTAGGAGTGAGCGGAACCTGTAGGAAGCCTCAAGGTTAAGTGAGCAATAGGACAGAAGACAAAACGCGTGAGGATAAGAAAGGAGTCTTTCAGCGGAGGGTGAAAGGCGCGGGGTGTTGTGCAGGTGTGCCATAAGTGCCTCGCTGTATTATTCACTACCATGCTCCGACACTCAGCCGCCTTTGTCAGAAGGTCTTTGATTGAAAAGACAGCGGCGTTCCCGAAAGAGAATGAGGAAAAGAGCGAGGGGTGAAACGGAGCGTAAATGGTTCCATTGGTGAATCAGGATGGAAGCCTCTTAGCATCGAGGGAGAAGAAAAGCTAAAGGCTGAGGAATAGGTGCACTAAGTAACGCAGCCGCACAATGGCACACAATGGGCTGCACGCCGAGCGCTGACACAGGTGTACAGGCAAAGATCAGGGTCACGCCTGCAGCTTCCATTCTCAGGAGCCTCGTGCTTTCTTGGCAAAGCAATGGGGTCGTTTTCCATCTGACCAGGCCAGGAAGGCTCAGAGGTCAGTTATTCTGCCGCGTTTCCATCCATGGTGGTGTCTGAACATGTTCCTCATGTCTGAATGGGTTTCTATCAGGGATGTAGCTATAGGAGATGCAGAGGCAGCAGTCAGTACCGGGCCCAGGAGCATGAGGGGCCCAAAGACCCTTGTGCCGCATAAGAAGACACCGGTATTATAGAAAGTGCATGCTGGTCAGGTCACACCTCTGACTTCAGGGAAGGGATTAGGTCAAGAAATAGAGGGTTACCGACTCAAGGCAGACATAGCAGAGCTGGAGAGGGTTCAGAGGAGGGCAACTAAAGTAATAACCGGAATGGGCGGACTACAGTACCCATAAAGATCATAAAAATTAGGGACGACTGAGGGGAGATCTAATAACAATGTATAAATATATAAGGGGTCAGTACAGAGATCACTCCCATCATCTATTTATCCTCAGGACTGTGACTTTGTCGAGGGGACATCCTCTGCGTCTGGAGGAAAGAAGGTGTGAGAGCAGTGAGACTATGGACTCTTTACTGTAAGAGCAGTGAGACTATGGACTCTTTACTGTAAGAGCAGTGAGACTATGGACTCTTTACTGTAAGAGCAGTGAGACTATGGACTCTTTACTGTAAGAGCAGTGAGACTATGGATTCTTTACTGTAAGAGCAGTGAGACTATGGATTCTTTACTGTAAGAGCAGTGAGACTATGGATTCTTTACTGTAAGAGCAGTGAGACTATGGATTCTTTACTGTAAGAGCAGTGAGACTATGGATTCTTTACTGTAAGAGCATTGAGACTATGGACTCTTTACTGTAAGAGCAGTGAGACTATGGATTCTTTACTGTAAGAGCAGTGAGACTATGGATTCTTTACTGTAAGAGCAGTGAGACTATGGATTCTTTACTGTAAGAGCAGTGAGACTATGGACTCTTTACTGTAGGAGCAATGAGACTATGGACTCTACTGTAAGAGCAGTGAGACTATGGATTCTTTACTGTAAGAGCAGTGAGACTATGGATTCGTTACTGTAAGAGCAGTGAGACTATGGATTCTTTACTGTAAGAGCAGTGAGACTATAGATTCTTTACTGTAAGAGCAGTGAGACTATGGGCTCTTTACTGTAAGAGCAGTGAGACTATGGGCTCTTTACTGTAAAAGCAGTGAGACTATGGGCTCTTTACTGTAAGAGCAGTGAGACTATGGATTCTTTACCGTAAGAAGCAGTTGAGACTATGGATTCTTACCGTAAGAGCAGTGAGACTATGGATTCTTTACCGTAAGAGCAGTGAGACTATGGATTCTTTACCGTAAGAGCAGTGAGACTATGGATTCTTTACCATAAGAGCAGTGAGACTATGGACTCTATACTGTAAGAGCAGTGAGACTATGGACTCTTTACTGTAAGAGCAGTGAGACTATGGACTCTACTGTTAAGAGCAGTGAGACTATGGACTCTTTACGGTAAGAGCAGTGAGACTATGGGCTCTTTACTGTAAGAGCAGTGAGACTATGGATTCTTTATGGTAAGAGCAGAGAGACTATGGGCTAATTACTGTAAGAGCAGTGACTATGGACTCTTCACGGTAAGAGCAGTGAGACTATGACTCTTTACGGTAAGAGCAGTGAGACTATGGACTCTTTACGGTAAGAGCAGTGAGACTATGGACTCTTTACGGTAAGAGCAGTGAGACTATGGACTCTTTACGGTAAGAGCAGTGAGACTATGGACTCTTTACGGTAAGAGCAGTGAGACTATGGACTCTTTAATGTAAGAGCAGTGAGACTATGGACTCTTTACGGTAAGAGCAGTGAGACTATGGATTCTTTACTGTAAGAGCAGTCACACTATGGACTCTTTACGGTAAGAGCAGTGAGACTATGGACTCTTTATGGTAAGAGCAGTGAGACTATGGAACTCTCTCCCTGAGGAGGTGGTGATGGTAAGTTCACTATAAGAGATCAGGAGGGGCCTGGATGTATTTCTGGAGGGTAATAATATTACAGGTTATAGTTACTAGAGAGGGGTCGTTGATCCAGGGAGTAATTCTGATGCCTGATTCAGAATACTGCAGGATAACAGGCCAAACGGGATGGACGGAGTAACTGTTACTATGTTACTACTTTTTGGTTCAGGCAGCACGCAGGCTATGCTTCCTTTCACATTCTAAGTTACCCCAAGTGGATGAAAGTGACCCACCTCCTCCTGTATGCTCTGGTAGGTGGACGTGTAAGGGTATATGGGTGCTATAGATGGAGTCATCTTATCCAGATCCTCCTCATTAGTCACAGCTGGAGGATAAACAGAGCGGCTCATCCTGTGGATCGTTGGGGATATCAACAACCCCTTGATTTCAATAGGCTCCATGTCCAGGATGACGGGTAGCAGAGGTTGGCAGTTGACTAGGGCTCCTTTTGGATCAGACCTGGACAGGTAATGTATTGTTCCTGACAGATACCTGATGGACCAGGCAAAATCATCTGATTGACTGGTGCTAATTGCGCACTATATGGTGGTATTCATTGAGCACTATATGGCAGTATTCATTGAGCACTATATGGCGGTATTCATTGAGCACTATATGGTGGTATTCATTGAGCACTATATGGTGGTTTTAATTGAGCACTATATGGTGGTATTCATTGAGCACTATATGGTGGTATTCACTGAGCACTATATGGTGGTACTCATTGAGCACTATATGGTGGTATTCATTGAGCACTATATGGTGGTACTCATTGAGCACTATATGGTGGTACTCATTGAGCACTATATGGTGGTATTCATTGAGCACTATATGGTGGTATTCATTGAGCACTATATGGTGGTACTCATTGAACACTATATGGTGGTGTTCATTGAGCACTATACGGTGGTGTTCATTGAGCACTATATGGTGGTATTCACTGAGCACTATATGGTGGTATTCATTGAGCACTATATGGTGGTATTCATTGAGCACTAAGTGTGATAAAAGTATTCAGCCCCCAGGCCTACACTGTAGCAGGTTTATTATTAGCAAATAAAATAATGAAACAATAAGAATAACTTAATCATATTATTATAAGAATAATTATAATCATAATAAATATTGTTTTATTCAATGATCGGATAGCATCTAACTGTGGGGAGACGCCCCCTATTCACAGGGGAAGGGCAAGGACTAGTTTTCAGTTTATTTATATATTTGCAGAAAACCTAGAAAAAATGCAAGCCAAAAGATACCAAAAATGTAAAAATCTTTATTCGTGAACAATTCATTAAAAAGTACAGTATAAAAAGTAAGGATGAAAGGCAGAAAAAGGCGTCATCGCTGGTGTAGTGTCCTGGAGCAGGGGTGCTGTAAAGTCTGGACAATTGTGGACATTTGCCCGTTTTCCCTATGCAAAGTCATCAACTTCCTACTTTATTTCACTTGAAAGGGTTAACTTGCACTGATTAATACTGTGTTACGGCATTTTATATGTATGTTGTGATGTATATCCTGTTCATTATCACTGTATTTTCTAGGGTCTGTAGAAAGGGTTAATGAATACTGAGAGATTTTTGGGACTTTGAGTGAGAAGCTGGTAATTTTCACAGCTGGCATAGAGTTTGAATAAGAGCATGTTTTGGAGGGAAAAAGCCAGATGTTGTATATCACCAAAATCTGACCTTTTGAATGTCTGGTTTAGCTCTTTTGTTATGTCTGGAAACTTGTTTTAGTCTGGAAAAACTGCTGTCTCATTGCCACTGAGTATCATTAAAGCTCTAATGTAAGTCTATGACAGACAGGAGTTTGTCAGTAACATTGTATCTGTTTGTGCTAAGATTCTCTACTCCGCCCCTCCCACTAGGAGGTTCTAGTCAAGCTAGAAATGGTATATAAGGAGAGCAATCAGAGCCCCTAGTGCAGAGGTGGTCAACTTGCGGCTCTCCAGCTGTTGTAAACTACAACTCCCACCATGCCCTGCTGTAGGCTTATAGCTGTAGGCAGTCTGGGGATGTTGGGAGTTGTAGTTTTGCAACAGCTGGAGAGCTTCAGGTTGGCCAACCCTGCCCTAGTGTGCTGCAGTTAGGGACCAGTGCTTGGAGGGTGAGACTCTGCCAGACTACTGAGTGACCAGAAGAAGACGCTGAGACGGGGATACTCTGCCACAGACCCTGGATCACCAGCCTTGGACCAGGGTACCAGCCTTCTGAAGAGAGAGGGACAGCTAATTCAGGCCTTTCCTCAGCATCAAACCCTGCTTCTGCCCGGGAAAAGATTGTAGAAGCTGGCCCTATGCCTCGTCTAATGGAGGAGACTGGAGAAGTCAGCCCTATGCCTTGTCTCAGAGAGGAGGCTGGAGAAGCCAGCCCTATGCCTCGTCTCAGGGAAGAGACTGGAGAAGCCAGCCCCATGCCTTGTCTCAGGGAGGAGACGGGAGAAGCTAGTGCTATGCCTCGTCTCAGGGAGGAGACTGAAGAAGCCAGCCCTATGCCTCGTCTTAGGGAGGAGACTGGAGAAGCCAGCCCTATGCCTCGTCTCGTGAAGGAGACTGGAGAAGCCAGCCCTATGCCTCGTCTCAGGGAGGAGACTGGAGAGCCAGCCCTATGCCTCGTCTCAGGGAGGAGACTGGAGAAGCCAGCAATATACCTCATCTCAGGGAGGAGCCTGGAGAAGCCAGCCCTATGCCTCGTCCCAGGGAGGAGACTGGAGAAGCCAGTCCTATGCCTCGTCCCAGGGAGGAGACTGGAGAAGACAGCCCTATGCCTCGTCTCAGGGAGGAGACTGGAGAAGCCAGCAATATACCTCATCTCAGGGAGGAGACTGGAGAAGCCAGCCCTATGCCTCATCTCAGGGAGGAGACTGGAGAAGCCAGCCCTATGCCTCGTCTCAGGGAGGAGACTGAAGAAGCCAGCCCTATGCCTCGTCTCAGGGAGGAGACTGAAGAAGCCAGCCCTATGCCTCGTCTCAGGGAGGAGACTGGAGAAGCCAGCCCTATGCCTCGTCTCAGGGAGGAGACTGGAGAAGCCATCCCTATGCCTCGTCTCAGGGAGGAGACTGGAGAAGCCAGCTCTAAGCTTTGTCTCAAGGAGGAGACTGGAGGTGACACCTCGATGTCCGGGAGACCCAGCATAGCATTGGGGCCACTGAACTGGTAGCCCCTAGCACCCGGGAGTTGACTAATAATGGTCACCTATAGGTCTAAGGCAGGGAGGCTGGAGGTGTACGGGGTGCGGCAGTAACAAAACAAACAAAGCATCAACCACCAGACACCGATCAATGATAATATATAGAAGGACACAAAGTAAAGAAAAGAGACCAAACAATAAATAACTCCACCCCATTCACCAGCACACGGAGACAGAACATGTATTAAAGCCATGTTAAAGTAACAATAGAGTAACATAATGGTGGTGGTTGCCGCACCCCTGCCCGTACCTCCAGCCTCCCTGCCTAATACCTATAGGTGACCATTATTACTCCAGTCCCGGGGGCTATCAGCGGTGATGCCTTTTTCTGCCTCTTATCCTTACATTTTATACTGTACTTTTTAACGCTCACGGTTTTCATATTTTTGGTATTTTGTGTCTCGTATTTTTTGTTGGATTTTTAGTAATTCTCGTACCGGACGAGATACATATTTTGGGTATATATAGCAGTATGTGTGCCTAACTGTTTGGTCCCTTCTTGACACTCCTATATTTCCAGGAAGAATAGTAGAGGAACAGCCTAGTAGATGTCAGGGGAGACACACATATTTTATAAGCCAGGAGAGTGTACAGGCATGGCAGTATAAGGTGAGCACTATAGGGCAGTAATAAACATGTGTGAAGGTTTTTATTACAGAGGTTTTGGGTCCAGTAACATTAATTGACTTCTGATTGATACATAACGTCAGATCCCAAGCCCAGGACTTAAGCGGCTTTTATTCCGGGCCCCTGACATTACATTCAGAGGAGACCACCGGGGGGCACCGAGATTGTAATGAGAAACGTCTTCTTCTGAGAAATTGGCGGGCACTTGTTTCCCATTGACCCGTGTGGTTCTGCTCATGTATGACCGCCATAGCGCTCCCCTACAGCACACATCAGCTCTGACCTCTCACAATCCCGGGCATTCCTGTAATCATCCAGGATTTGTTACATAGGAAATAATACCGCTTTACATAATGGAGCGTGGCCCCTGCACCTCACACACACGACCTTCACTTCATATACACGACCTTGACGTCTCAGACCTGAAGTGTTAGATTTCAGCATTAATGGACACAATCCGGGATGGAGTTTCTGATCCTGGCGGTTACTGGATGTGCAAAAAAACAACCAAAAACAGGCTAAGAATAATGACACTCGTCACCGCCATATACTGCCCTGTATTCCGCAGCGCTTTGTGTTACAGAGTCACAGGAGCCCAAAAATAACAGCAGCTACGCGACAAAAGTGATATGTGTGCCTGAAAGAGCCCCATAACCATGGCAACAACACAGTGCCCCCATCACAGTGTCAGAAGCATTGTCTCCATAACCATAGCACCACACAGTGCCCCATCATAGTGTCAGAAGCATTGTCCCCATAACCATAGCAACCACCAGTGCCCCCATAACAGTGTCAGAAGCATTGTCCCCATAACCATAGCAACCACACAGTGCCCCCATCACACTGTCAGAGGTAGTACCCCATAGCAGTGTCAGAGACCGTGTTCCAATAACCATAGCAAGCAAACAGTGCACCCGTAACAGTGTCAGAAGCATTGCCCCCATATCCATAGCAACCACACAGTGCCCCCATCACAATGTCAGAAGAATTGTCCCCATAACCATAGCAACCACACGGTGCCCCCATCACAATGTCAGAAGCATTGTCCCATAACCATAGCAACCACCAGTGCCCCCATAACAGTGTCAGAAGCATTGTCCCCATAACCATAGCAACCACACAGTGCCCCTATCACAGTGTCATAAGTATTGTCCCCATAACCATAGCAACCACCAGTGCCCCCATAACAGTGTCAGAAGCATTGTCCCCATAACCATAGCAACCACCAGTGCCCCCATAACAGTGTCAGAAGCATTGTCCCCATAACCATAGCAACCACACAGTGCCCCCATCACACTGTCAGAGGCATTACCCCATAGCAGTGTCAGAGACAGTGTTCCAATAACCATAGCAAGCAAACAGTGCACCCGTAACAGTGTCAGAAGCATTGCCCCCATATCCATAGCAACCACACAGTGCCCCCATCACAATGTCAGAAGCATTGTCCCCATAACCATAGCAACCACACAGTGCCCCTATCACAGTGTCATAAGCATTGTCCCCATAACCATAGCAACCACACTATGCCCCCATAACAGTGTCAGAGGCATTGCCCCATAACCATAGCAATACACAGTTCCCCATCACAGTGTCAGATGCATTGTCCTCATAATCATAGCAACCACACAGTGCCCCCATAACATTGTCAGAAGCATTGTCCCCATAACCATAGCGACCACACAGTGCCAACATCACAGTGTCAGAAGCATTGTCCCCATAACCATAGCAACCACACAGTGCCTACATAACAGTGTCAGAGCCAGTGCCTCCAATAACCATGGCAACCTGTACCCACTAAATGCCCCCCTTCCTCCAAATGCCTGATTCATTGATGAGATGGTGATTCCCTTCCCTGAGGGGCAGCAGGTGCTTCAAGTATCTCATGGACCTTTCTGAACCTTGAGCACAGAGGATCTCCCCCACCAGGTCAGATGGGTGGGGGCACTCCAGAAGTAATGTGGAGGGACATAAGTCCATCCGACACCTTCATTCCTGTTCTGTCAAAGGTTGTCAGTGATTCCCAGACCCTCCCGTCCTTTGCATGGAATCTCTCTGTAAAGGGTCTTGTGTGGAAATTTTGTTCCATTGATTCAATTTAGTCAGAAGAGAAATAATATTTCATGTTTTATTTTTTATTAAGTTTTTATTATTAAAAACTTTTGTGGGAGTGGCCAAAGTGGAGACAAAGCCTTCCTGTGTGTGCAGTGTATAGCGGTACTATCCTGCTTTATCTGGTAGTACAACAGAGCTATCAAATCCCCTGTAATCTAACAGTCAAGAGATGACTCTGATGATCCCACTTCTAATTATAATAAGATGACTGCTGACCCTGCCCTCTAATGATAATGAGATGCCTATGCTGACCCTGCCCTGTAATGATAATGAGATGACTGCTGACCCTGCCCTCTAATGATAATGAGATGACTATGCTGACCCTGCCCTCAAATGATAATGAGATGCCTATGCTGACCCTGCCCTGTAATGATAATGAGATGACTGCTGACCCTGCCCTCTAATGATAATGAGCTGACTTCACCCTCTAATGATAATGAGATGACTCTGCTGACCCCACCCTCTAATGATAATGAGATGCCTATGCTGACCCTGCCCTGTAATGATAATGAGATGACTGCTGACCCTGCCCTCTAATAATAATGAGATGACTATGCTGACCCTGCCCTCAAATGATAATGAGATGCCTATGCTGACCCTGCCCTGTAATGATAATGAGATGACTGCTGACCCTGCCCTCTAATGATAATGAGCTGACTTCACCCTCTAATGATAATGAGATGACTCTGCTGACCTCACCCTCTAATGATAAGATCACTGTGCTTATGATAATGAGATGATTGCTGACCCCACCCTCTAGTGATAAGGAGATCACTCTGCTGACCCCACCCTCTAATGATATATAGATGACTCTGATGACCCCACCCTCTAATGATATTGAGATGACTCTGATGACCCCACCCTCTAATAATAATGAGATGACTGCTGACCACACCCTCTAGTGATAATGAGATCACTCTGCTGACCCCATCCTCTAATGATAATGAGATGACTGCTGACCACACCCTCTAGTGATAATGAGATCACTCTGCTGACCCCATCCTCTAATGATGAGATGACTGCTGACCACACCCTCTAGTGATAATGAGATCACTCTGCTGACCCCATCCTCTAATGATAATGATATGACTGCTGACCCTACCCTCTACTGATAATGAGATGACTCTGCTGACCCTACCCTCTACTGATAATGAGATGACTCTGCTGACCCCTCCCTCTAATGATATATAGATGACTCTGATGACCCCACCATCTAATGATATTGAGATGACTCTGATGACCCCGCCCTCTAATGATATTGATATGACTGCTGACCCCACCCTCTAGTGACAATGAGATCACTCTGTTGACCCCGCCCTCTAATGATAATGTTATGACTCTGCCCATTCTTTACCAGTCTACACAGCAAAGCTGACAGGCTGACCTGCAGCAGTCAGGACAGTTATGTCTGCCCAGTGGTCATTGTGAAAGCTGGAATATTTTAACATTTTTTGTATCATAGGTTTTTGATATACCAGATGCGATTCTTTCTTTTTGCTCTTTGTTGCTGTCGCCGTCCTTTAACTGCTTTACTCTGACATCAGCCTCACCGATCCCCGGAGCTCCACCGCCACCGCCGCCGCATCCTCAATTCCCACAGCTACAATTATGACCTGAAATCACCCATGAAACCCAACTCCTTCTCCCGGAGATCGGCGCTTGGTTCCCGTCCAACCTCCATGCCAAGAACAGCTTGAAATCAGGTGGTTCTCACCGTAGGGCTGGAATTAGCAGCTGCGGCCATGTTCTGTTTATGGACGGATCTCAGCGCCATTCGCTGCCGCCCGACCAGGGGATAAACACATTTCAGGCTCATGTTACCCGCTCCGGGGCGGATGGCGCAGCACTGGGCACAACTGCAGCATCTGTGTGCCGGGCAGAATCCTACAGAGCAGCCATTGTCCTCACTGCAGACAGGTGCCGACATCTGGAGCCCCTGTCAGTGACCGACACACAGCAACGGAGCCGCAGCACGGGGAACACACCCATCATACCCCCAAACAGATACCCTGCTGACAGTATCACACAGGATAGGATTAGATACACAGCTCAGCGGACTGTATCACACAGGATAGGATTAGATACACAGCTCAGCGGACAGTATCACACAGGATAGGATTAGATACAGAGCTCAGCAGACAGTATCACACATGATAGGATTAGATACACAGCTCAGCGGACAGTATCACACAGGATAGGATTAGATACATCAGCTCAGCAGACAGTATCACACAGGATAGGGATAGATACATGGTACTGCAGACTGTATTACCCATGATAGGATTAGATACACAGCTCAGCAGACTGTATCACACATGATAGAATTAGATACAGCAGATCACCAGAGAGTATCACACAGAATAAGATTAGATACACAGCTCAGCAGACAGTATCACACAGGATAGGATTAGATACAGCAGATCACCAGAGAGTATCACACAGGATAGGATTAGATACACAGCTCAGCAGACAGTATCACACAGGATAGGATTAGATACACGGCTCAGCAGACAGTAGGATACAGGATAGTATTAGATACACAGCTCAGCAGACAGTATCACACATGATAGGCTTAGATACATAGTTCAGCAGAGAGTATCACACAATAGATACAGATTAGATACAGAGACTATATGCTGTATCCTGATTGTTTGGGACATTGTATACATTTATTTTGGGCGTGTCCTCCACGTTACCGCCCCCATAGACCTGATTTTGGGCCCCTCTTTTCTCCCCCTGAAGGTGGGGGGGTCTGGTACAAGCTCTGGTCTCTTCCGGCCATTGTCCTTATCAGAGCCGAGGATGTTCCAGGCAGGACAGAGCGTGTTCCTAAATTTATGTCTCTGTGTGTGCGCGGCACAATGGCGTTTTTTGTGGCACTCGTCCTGACACAGTGACCCCGGTGACACGGCTCCGTCTGTCTCTTTAATGTCTGTAACCATCTTGAGCCGATCCCCGCTGGTAAATTCTTCTCCATTGCTGAAATCCGGCTCTCACCTCCGCGTCTCTTTCTTTTTCCACCCTGTTACCTATAATCTTGATTTTGACTCACACAAAAGTGTCGCAGCGAGAACCGCGCTCCAGACGACTTTCATGGGAACAATTGAAAAGAGAGCGACCTCCGCGGCGGCTGAAAGGCGGCATTTAGAGGAGGGGGGAATCTATTAAAATTTAAAGATGCTGCGGACGTTACCAGATAAGATGTCGAGTTTTTATGCGGTCGCACAATGGAAAAAAAACACCCGGCGCGGAGTTCTATTTGTTGAGGCAGAAAGGTAAAATAAAGTCCTTTTCATCCGCGCTCCGGCGGCAATAACAAGCGCGGCTCCTCCGGGCTCAGAAATTCTGTGGGGGTTCAGATAATTCCTCAATAGTCCTACGCACCACACAATAACTCCGACAGGAGTACAGCGCTCCGGAACGACCGGCTGGGCCGACATGAATGGGCCCCCGAATCAAAGGGAACATTAGTGCTGAGATCACAGCCGGACAAGATAAATAAATCTCTCCTTTTGTTGCAGAGGTGAACGGGGTTAAGTTAAAGCAACACAACCAGCGCTTCCCAATTATCCAGCAACCGCCAACCAGAGTGACGGGAGCGGCAGCTCCAGAATGATGGCGAGCGCGCTCCGCAAAGTCCCTGTCCCCCGAGACATGATGCTGCCACCGCCATGTTTCACTGTAGGGATGGTATTGGGCAGGAGATGAGCGGCGCCTGGTCTCCTCCAGACATGATGCAGCCACCACCATGCTTCACTGTAGGGATGGTATTGGGCAGGTGATGAGCGGTGCCTGGTCTCCTCCAGACATGATGCTGCCACCACCATGCTTCACTGTAGGGATGGTATTGGGCAGGAGATGAGCGGTGCCTGGTCTCCTCCAGACATGATGATGCCACCACCATGCTTCACTGTAGAGATGGTATTGGGCAGGTGATGAGCGGTGCCTGGTCTCCTCCAGACATGACGCTGCCACCACCATGCTTCACTGTAGAGATGGTATTGGGCAGGTGATGAGCGGCGCCTGGTTTCCTCCAGACATGATGCTGCCACCACCATGCTTCACTGTAGGGATGGTATTGGGCAGGTGATGAGCGGTGCCTGGTCTCCTCCAGACATGATGATGCCACCACCATGCTTCACTGTAGAGATGGTATTGGGCAGGTGATGAGCGGTGCCTGGTCTCCTCCAGACATGACGCTGCCACCACCATGCTTCACTGTAGAGATGGTATTGGGCAGGTGATGAGCGGCGCCTGGTCTCCCCCAGACATGATGCTGCCACCACCATGCTTCACTGTAGAGATGGTATTGGGCAGGTGATGAGCGGTGCCTGGTCTCCTCCAGACATGACGCTGCCACCACCATGCTTCACTGTAGAGATGGTATTGGGCAGGTGATGAGCGGCGCCTGGTTTCCTCCAGACATGATGCTGCCACCACCATGCTTCACTGTAGGGATGGTATTGGGCAGGTGATGAGCGGCGCCTGGTCTCCTCCAGACATGATGCTGCCCCACCATGCTTCACTGTAGGGATGGTATTGGGCAGGTGATGAGCGGCGCCTGGTCTCCTCCAGACATGATGCTGTCCCCACCATGTTTCACTGTAGGGATGGTATTGGGCAGGTGATGAGCGGCGCCTGGTCTCCTCCAGACATGATGCTGCCACCACCATGCTTCACTGTAGGGATGGTATTGGGCAGGTGATGAGCGGCGCCTGGTCTCCTCCAGACATGATGCTGCCACCACCATGCTTCACTGTAGGGATGGTATTGGGGCAGGTGATGAGCGGCGCCTGGTCTCCTCCAGACATGATGCTGCCCCACCATGCTTCACTGTAGAGATGGTATTGGGCAGGAGATGAGCGGCGCCTGGTCTCCTCCAGACATGATGCTGCCACCACCATGCTTCACTGTAGGGATGGTATTGGGCAGGTGATGAGCGGCGCCTGGTCTCCTCCAGACATGATGCTGCCCCACCATGCTTCACTGTAGAGATGGTATTGGGCAGGAGATGAGCGGCGCCTGGTCTCCTCCAGACATGATGCTGCCACCACCATGCTTCACTGTAGGGATGGTATTGGGCAGGTGATGAGCGGCGCCTGGTCTCCTCCAGACATGATGCTGTCCCCACCATGTTTCACTGTAGAGATGGAATTGGGCAGGAGATGAGCGGCGCCTGGTCTCCTCCAGACATGATGCTGCCACCACCATGCTTCACTGTAGGGATGGTATTGGGCAGGTGATGAGCGGCGCCTGGTCTCCTCCAGACATGATGCTGCCCCACCATGCTTCACTGTAGGGATGGTATTGGGGCAGGTGATGAGCGGCGCCTGGTCTCCTCCAGACATGATGCTGTCCCCACCATGCTTCACTGTAGGGATGGTATTGGGCAGGTGATGAGCGGCGCCTGGTCTCCTCCAGACATGATGCTGCCACCACCATGTTTCACTGTAGAGATGGAATTGGGCAGGTGATGAGCGGTGCCTGGTCTCCTCCAGACATGATGCTGCCACCACCATGCTTCACTGTAGGGATGGTATTGGGCAGGAGATGAGCGGCGCCTGGTCTCCTCCTGACATGATGCTGCCACCACCATGCTTCACTGTAGGGATGGTATTGGGCAGGTGATGAGCGGCGCCTGGTCTCCTCCAGACATGATGCTGCCCCACCATGCTTCACTGTAGGGATGGTATTGGGCAGGTGATGAGCGGCGCCTGGTCTCCTCCAGACATGATGCTGCCACCACCATGCTTCACTGTAGGGATGGTATTGGGCAGGTGATGAGCGGCGCCTGGTCTCCTCCAGACATGATGCTGCCACCACCATGCTTCACTGTAGAGATGGTATTGGGCAGGTGATGAGCGGCGCCTGGTCTCCTCCAGACATGATGCTGCCACCACCATGCTTCACTGTAGGGATGGTATTGGGCAGGTGATGAGCGGCGCCTGGTCTCCTCCAGACATGATGCTGTCCCCACCATGTTTCACTGTAGAGATGGAATTGGGCAGGAGATGAGCGGTGCCTGGTCTCCTCCAGACATGATGCTGCCACCACCATGCTTCACTGTAGGGATGGTATTGGGCAGGTGATGAGCGGCGCCTGGTCTCCTCCAGACATGATGCTGCCCCACCATGCTTCACTGTAGAGATGGTATTGGGCAGGAGATGAGCGGCGCCTGGTCTCTCCAGACATGATGCTGCCACCACCATGCTTCACTGTAGGGATGGTATTGGGCAGGTGATGAGCGGCGCCTGGTCTCCTCCAGACATGATGCTGTCCCCACCATGTTTCACTGTAGAGATGGAATTGGGCAGGAGATGAGCGGCGCCTGGTCTCCTCCAGACATGATGCTGCCACCACCATGCTTCACTGTAGGGATGGTATTGGGCAGGTGATGAGCGGCGCCTGGTCTCCTCCAGACATGATGCTGCCCCACCATGCTTCACTGTAGGGATGGTATTGGGCAGGTGATGAGCGGCGCCTGGTCTCCTCCAGACATGATGCTGTCCCCACCATGCTTCACTGTAGGGATGGTATTGGGCAGGTGATGAGCGGCGCCTGGTCTCCTCCAGACATGATGCTGTCCCCACCATGCTTCACTGTAGGGATGGTATTGGGCAGGTGATGAGCGGCGCCTGGTCTCCTCCAGACATGATGCTGCCACCACCATGTTTCACTGTAGAGATGGTATTGGGCAGGTGATGAGCGGCGCCTGGTCTCCTCCAGACATGATGCTGCCACCACCATGTTTCACTGTAGGGATGGTATTGGGCAGGAGATGAGCGGTGGCCTGGTCTCCTCCTGACATGATGCTGCCACCACCATGCTTCACTGTAGGGATGGTATTGGGCAGGTGATGAGCGGCGCCTGGTCTCCTCCAGACATGATGCTGCCCCACCATGCTTCACTGTAGGGATGGTATTGGGCAGGTGATGAGCGGCGCCTGGTCTCCTCCAGACATGATGCTGCCACCACCATGCTTCACTGTAGGGATGGTATTGGGCAGGTGATGAGCGGCGCCTGGTCTCCTCCAGACATGATGCTGCCACCACCATGCTTCACTGTAGAGATGGTATTGGGCAGGTGATGAGCGGCGCCTGGTCTCCTCCAGACATGATGCTGCCACCACCATTCTTCACTGTAGGGATGGTATTGGGCAGGAGATGAGCGGTGCCTGGTCTCCTCCAGACATGATGCTGCCCCACCATGCTTCACTGTAGGGATGGTATTGGGCAGGTGATGAGCGGCGCCTGGTCTCCTCCAGACATGATGCTGCCACCACCATGCTTCACTGTAGGGATGGTATTGGGCAGGTGATGAGCGGCGCCTGGTCTCCTCCAGACATGATGAAGTCACCACCATGCTTCACTGTAGGGATGGTATTGGGCAGGAGATGAGCGGCGCCTGGTCTCCTCCAGACATGATGAAGTCACCACCATGCTTCACTGTAGGGATGGTATTGGGCAGGAGATGAGCGGCACCTGGTCTCCTCCAGACATGATGCTGCCACCACCATGCTTCACTGTAGGGATGGTATTGGGCAGGAGATGAGCGGCGCCTGGTCTCCTCCAGACATGATGCTGCCACCACCATGCTTCACTGTAGGGATGGTATTGGGCAGGAGATGAGCGGCGCCTGGTCTCCTCCAGACATGATGCTGCCACCACCATGCTTCACTGTAGGGATGGTATTGGGCAGGTGATGAGCGGCGCCTGGTCTCCTCCAGACATGATGCTGCCACCTTCACTGTAGGGATGGTATTGGGCAGGAGATGAGCGGCGCCTGGTCTCCTCCAGACATGATGCTGCCTCCACCATGCTTCACTGTAGGGATGGTATTGGGCAGGTGATGAGCGGCGCCTGGTCTCCTCCAGACATGATGCTGCCTCCACCATGCTTCACTGTAGGGATGGTATTGGACAGGTGATGAGCGGCGCCTGGTCTCCTCCAGACATGATGAAGCCACCATCATGCTTCACTGTAGGGATGGTATTGGGCAGGTGATGGAGCGGCGCCTGGTCTCCTCCTGACATGATGATGCCACCACCATGCTTCACTGTAGGGATGGTATTGGGCAGGTGATGAGCGGCGCCTGGTCTCCTCCAGACATGCTGCTGCCTCCACCATGCTTCACTGTAGGGATGGTAGTGGGCAGGTGATGAGCGGCGCCTGGTACAATCCACTGAATTTACCACAGGTGACTCCCATCCAGGTGGAGAAACATCTCAAGAGGATCCAGACAAACAGGAGAAACCAGAGCTAAATGTCAAGTGTCAGAGCAAAGAGTCAGAATATTTATGCCCATTTGATGTCAGGTGTTTGGTTGGGTGCAAGGCAGGGAATGTAGAGTGCAATGGCCGGCGTATGGTTTAGGAGTCAGGAATCTGGACCAAGGGTGGAAGAATAAATGTATCTCTTTACTGCAGTGCAAAATAGGAAAAGTACAAAGTTCAATGGTTTCCCAGGTAGCAATGTAATGGATTCAGGCAAGGATGGGAGATATGGGCACTCTTTACTGTCTAACTTGCTAAAGTCTCTGTCAGTAGAATCTATGGCAGGCGATAGTACTCTGGTAATGGCGGCTGCAGTCTCCACTGCAGGATACATGATTTTGAATGCACATCTGGCCAGGACGTTTCCAATTGTGAAGGATCTCTTAACGGTATCCCTCACAACAGCAAAGTCTGAATGGCTGTAGTAGCAGATTACCTTACTGACTCCTACATTTGCAGATTCCAAGTTCTCCAGTTCTCTTTCTCTTTTGTAGATCTCCCAGTAATTCACACAGAGATCTGTTAGTCTCTGGAACTTGAGACCTAATAAGAAGGAGCATAATGCACAACTTCATTCCTCTCTGAAGGTTAGTGGTGGGGCCAGCCCACATCTAACCTCCTACAAGCCAGGGTTTTGAATCCATACACGGTATACTGGGTGCAATACACAACATGGTATAAGTATGGAAAACATAACATTTAACAAACCATTTGCAGACACTCCCTGCGCATACATGTCTCACCTTCTGTTCTCACTTTCTCATTATGGGGGAAGGAGTGCAGAATGATGGGGGAACTGATAGCACAAGGAGCGAGAGAACAAAATGTCAGGAAAATGAAACTTGAATGAGACTTTCCAAATGGTCTGTACGTACCATGGAAGGATCCATGCAGCCAGGACCCACTGCTGCTCAGGTTAAAGGGGTTGTCCAAGTTATTTTTTTGTTCTTTATATGTTTCTAACTTGTCAGGTATAACAACTTTCCCATATACTTAGTGTTTCTAAAGCTGCTGGTTTCTCAGAGTTGACTGAGGGTCACATGACCTGTGATGTCACCTTATCTCTCTGGTCTGTGATGTTTCGTGTACAAGCCTCAGAGTTCAGATAACAGTCTGTACACGAGACGTCACTGGCCACGCCCCCTTTCTTTGCCGGGCTCCTGCCATCTGCTCTCCCTGGTTTCCTTCAGATAAAACATTAACCCCTTCAGCCAGAACACACTGAGGGCTCAAGGCTTTATAACAAACAGTAGCTGCAGCAGTGAGAGGAGACAAATGCTGGGCACAAGAGCTGTAGAGGAATTGTACAGGTAGGGAGAATTTCCTGTGTGTATCAGCAGTGTCATTGTACAGCTGGGACTTGTAGTCCTACACAAACAACATGCTGCTGAGTATCCCAGCAGGCAGACATGTACTCACAGCACTTATATTCACTGCCTTTGCAGAGAAGGGGGGGGGGGAGGGGCAGAGATTGTTATTACTGCATGTAAACAAAGGCCAGAAGAGAACCAGGGAAATGAGGAAATAGAGATTTTTTTTGCCTAAAACTTGCTGAACTTAGTTATATATTGCTGCCCATCAGATTTACAGTGCTATATTTTTTTTTCCATAACTTGGACAACCCCTTTAATTCTATCCCCCAGCAAACAGTCAGAGGATGAAGTCCATCTTCTTTCCCACCAGAGATGGGAAGACAAGCTCCGGGACCTCCATGAATGGTGGCAGGTGATGACATGAAACCGCTTCTTTTGCTTTGGCTTTGTGAATATCACTGGTCATATAGCATGAACAGCGCCCCCTGGTTCACATTGATGAGGGCTACGTTCACACTGGGCAGACATTTTTTTTCCAACATGTGGATGTGTATGCAATGGATTTCCCAACTGTTTTACATTCCATGTGGACATCCCCCTCGAGGAGTCCTGAAGCCCATTCACACAGATTAGAATCAGTCACAGCGGTCCTTGTCTGCAGTGGGGTTCACAAACTTATGATGGTCTGGTCACTCATTAGACCGATGTCACAGGGAGTCAGTCAGGCCAGCATTTGGGTGGAAACTAACGAACCTGCAGGACATGGAAATGAGAAAACATCCAGATGTGGCCCCCAGTCAGAATCCAATCCAGGGCCACAAAGTACTGCTGAGACCCTGAGTAAAAAAATATGGAAATATAAAAAATGTCAGATATACAGCCATTATTTCTGCATTTTCACTGTTAGGGCTCATGCACACGAACGTATTTTCTTTCCATGTCCGTTCCGTTTTTTTTTTTTTGCGGACCGTATGTGGAACCATTCATTTCAATGGGTTCGCAAAAAAAATACGGAAGGTACTCCGTGTGCATTCCGTTTCCGTATGTCCGTATTTCCATTCCGCAAAAAAACAGAACATGTCCTATTATTATTCGCATTACGGACAAGGATAGGACTGTTCTATTAGGGCCCAGCTGTTCTGTTCCGCAAAATACAGAATGCACATGGACGTCATCTGTATTTTTTGCGGATGCATATTTGCGGATCCGTTTTTTCATACGGCCGTGTGAATGAGCCCTTAATAGGAGACAGTCAGCAAGGAGGTCAGTTCCAGATCCCAACTGTGCTGCCCAGGTGTTTGCCTCCCTCGTTCCTGCCTTTCTCTCATTTCCGCTTCTCCAGGCAATTGATGAGCAGATCATAGCTGCAATCTATGTGGCCCTAGAGGTAAGGGGCCCACTGACTCTTAACAGGAAATAATAATGCTTCTCTCTGTTCGTTATACTGCAGTTATCTATTGTAGACATGAGGGAGATACTCTGTGAGTGGCGGGCGGGGACAGAATTTTTGGTGACTTATTTTCCCTGTCAATATCTATATTAAAAAAAACATAAAATCCTGCAAGAGAAGTCATCTCTTAATCACTAGAGGCAGGACTTCAATGACAGATATCACCTCTATATATAGATAACACAGGATCTGGTAGGTGATATCTGCTTCCTCCTGACCTCTGCACAGGTCACACAGCAGGCCTAGAAAACTTTCCCATAGAAGTCAATGGGGTCAGCTCCTGTCCATTGTGTCTGCGGCCCATGGTGGCTACGGTAAAGCACCTCTGTAAATGCTGTAAACAGCAGCTCAGACAAGATGGCCGCCCCCATAATCATGTCCAGGAAAAGTAATTAAAAAAAGAAATCTGCAATCAGAAACTAAAAACAGATTAGAGAAAAGGGGAGATGTGTCACTAACTGGTTTTAACTGACCTTTAGGGGAAACACCCTCCGCGTATGGGCGTGATCCCCCCGTTCTAGACCTCAGGAGCACGCGGCATTATAATGCTGTGTGCCTCTGCATGACCAGAATCATAGTGACATAAAGCTGTCTGTATGATCCTGTATCTGTAAAGTCAAGCAAAGGCACACAGCATTATAAATCAGTATAATGCCCTGAGCTCCTACAAGTCCAGAACGGGAGGATCGTCTCCCACAAGGAGGTTGTTTCCCGCAATGGACTCGCTCCGGTGGAACAGCCCTTAAAGGCTATGGACACCTTCTGAGGCAATTTTTGTTTATAATTGCATTTTACTCATTTTTGAGTAAAAATCATATTTTCAATAAGCCTTTATTAAAAATAACTGAGCCGTTCTGTCACAAAGGGTTATCTGTTTTTCTATCTGTGTGCATCCTATTTTCACTTTGTACCGGCCATCTAATAACCCTTATCTCTAAACTGCTTAGAGGTCATAAACACTTATCTAAACCACATTGTTATCAGTAAGATAGGGCCTGAGCTATAATGAGTGTTTGTAATGTCAGGGAGCAGAGATAAGGAGCCTGTCAGCTCCACAGATGACGGAAAAGACAGAAATCCACAGGCTGCTGCTACAGCATCACAGCTCTGTACAGAAAAAAGGATTCCATATTTTTAACAAAGACGAATTGGCAAAAATATTTTTAGCCCAAAAATAAGTACAATGCAATAATAATTTTTAAAAAATTGCCCCCAAAGGTGTCCATAGCCTTTAAGGGACATGTGTAAATGCAGGGTTTGTTACAGTTGTTTCCAGTGGAGATAATCCTGAGAGCTAAACAGCCTGGACTCCAGACTGATACATTGTAGCAAACTATCTGAGGAGATGTGCTGCTGCTGTGTTTAGCTCACAGGCGATTGTCTAGACTGATACACTGTAACAAACCTTCAGCTGTGAGATCTATTAGGCCCATACAGGTTTTCAGTTTCTTGACATAATTAAGCTTAGCCTCATTCACTGGCAGCAAGCAGAGGTCATGAACATGGAGAGAATGTGACACAAAGGCTGTTTAGCTTACAGAGGATTGTCCAACAGGGCTGTGGAGTCGGTAAGCCAAAGCCCCGACTCCGACTCCCTCATACACGGCGCAGGTTTAAGTGATAACTTTAAACAAACTTTGCATAAATCAATAGTGCAGATCTGTCTGATATCTTTACTCTGATCTTCCAGTATCAGGCTTTTCTCTGGGTACAGCTCACTAAGGGCCTGATGTATGAACACTGTCCAGGTCTAAGACTTTCTTTGTCGCCCATAGCAACCAATCAGAGCTCCCCTTTCATTTCTCCAGAGCACTATATGAAATGAAAGGGGAGCTCTGATTGTTTTCTATGGGCAACAAAGAAACTTCTACACCTAGACAGTTTTCATACATCAGGCCCGAGGTGTTTTACATCAGAGGAAAAGCAAACTAAAACATAAAGCATCAGAGAGAACATGCAGCGGACAATTGATTTATGCACAGTTTATTGAAAGTTTAGATATACTGAGAAGTACTTGTCTTAAAGGGGTTTTCTCAGCACATTGATTCACTGGCTGACAGGCAGTTTGCACTCACCCTGTCTCCTCAAGCTGTGGGTGGGTCTCCAGCAGTTATTACTCTGACAGAGCAGGAGATTGTGATCTCTAACACAATTCCAGATCAGATAACAGTCTTTCTGGTCTTCAGCTTACCCTAAAAACCTGTGTACAGTGAGACCTGCTGAACTGTCTATAGCTCATGACTGACCACTGTATTTAGACAATGTCTTCTTCTAACTGTCCCTTAACGATGACAGCTAATCTTTGTAACTAGTGAGAAAACCCCTTTAATCCTGTTTTCTCCAGCAGATCTGAGATGAGTGCAGCCATTCCTTCCCAGTGCCTTTTTCTCTGATCTGTAGCGGAGGAGCTTCACTTCTGACATCTACATAAAGGGCAGCACACAGTCATCTCAACTGAAAGCCTAGATCCTTAGATCAGGAATAGAACAGACATTTATAGGACATTTTATGATTTTCCAAAATTCTTATGAAAATATATTCAGCACATACTGCACTGAACTAAGTGGACCAATTTATTATATATCTTTGGAGTCGGAGCCGATCCATTTTATACTGACTCCAACTCCGACTCCACCAAAATGGACACTGACTCCAACTCCACAGCCCTGTTGTCCAAGCTGCATTCAATTGTAACAAACCTTCAGCTGTGAGTAGTGCTGTTATTATAAAATTATTATAGCATTGGTTATTTTTGGCTCTGAAATTCAGGACGTCGGCAGCGTGCTACAATTAAAGGGGTTGTCCAGGATGAGAAAAACACATAAGGGTGGGGTAGTCAGAATAGATTTAATATTAACTATCTGTGCGCCATATCGTACAATCGACGCCCTGCCACATGGCCGCCCCGGGCTGCTGGTCTCTGGATTCCATTGTTATGATACAAATGTTACAATCACCTGGAGCAATGCGATGATACAAACGTTTGATACAAATGTTGCGATAGTGGAGCCCCTGGGCCACGCCCCTTTCTATGGCTAACCTAGTGCAGTACATAAAGCATTCAGACCTCGTTTTTCCATCCCTGCGCCATCGCTGACTTTTTTCCCCCGTTTTTCCTTTAGTAACAGATTTGATAAAACATTTGATTTACGTAAACTCGTCTTGTTTTACTTTCTGCTCAATTACCTGTTAATGAAAAAAACCTGGCAGAGGTCGAGGAGCGGGGAGGGTGAGATCACTTTTCTGCAGGGCCGTCCGCTCGAACAAGTAACGCATTATCACAGGTTTCTATGAAGCTTTTCAGGCACGGCCTTGTATGAACATCAGATTCAGATGAATTTGGAATCTGCTCCAGGTCTCCCCAGGGAGGGAGGTGCATGACTATTGGCAGGGCCGCCTGGCCTCACGTCCACCCCCCCCTGACTCACCGAGCCAGGAATTTGCTGATAATCTCATGGCTGCTGGGGGTGGTCAAGATACGAAGCGACAGGGGTCAGCAACCTCCGCCACTCCAGCTGTTGTGAAACTACAACTCCCAGCAGGCATACTTCCTCTGTCCTTCTCAGAACTCTCATAGAAATGAATGGAGCATGCTGGGAATTGTAGTTTCACAACGGCTTGAGGTTGCTGACCCCTGTTCTAGTGGGAGACCACAGTTGGTGCCATACTGATCATTTGTATGGAAAAAGCTTTATATATCATCAGTTCACATGGGCACCAAGAGACAGGAAACACCCGGAGCACGCCCCCTGTGCCAGTGACAACGATTGTGACCACCAAGGCCACAGCTGGTCACAGATCTGACTGATTTATCATCCTACCTCCAGTTGGTTCTCTCTGGCTCCGGTATAGGTGACCACCCTTTCCGTGTGTGAAGCTTCCTCTACTGACCAGACCCAGGAAGTTTTCTCTGCCGTGCAGCAGACTGCTTCCATGCTGCACATACTTGTTATTGCGCCCCTGTATCTGGCATTACTGCCGGCCATTACTGAACAGAGCCCAAGCTTTGGAAGTGACTGGAGTGCATTAAATGATGTGAGGACGTGCATCACTCAACACTATGGGAAAATTCATCACTCTCTTTGCGGCACTTGGCTCCTCGTGGGTGTGGTTAGCTATGCTAGTAAGGATCATGCCAGATTTATTAATTGCAACTTTTTAAAAAGTCACAAAAAAAAGGTACAATCTTACTCTAATAAAGGGGATGGAGTAAAAACGAGTAACAGTGTCAGGTTTGAAGATGCTCCAAACATTCAACGGTTGATAACTTTGGGGCAACTTATGGCAACACGGACTCAAAGCAAAACTGACTTCAAAAATTCCCACCCCTTATGTAGGTTTAAAGGGAACGCCCAGGTTTTCCTTTGAATGGCACCCACACTTCTACAAGGGACAATGACACAGTAGTTTTGATTAAAATAATCTACTGTTTTTGGTGTATACAGCCCATCGTCATGTGCGGCCTTCTCAGGGGTGGGATTCACATTTTTAAAAACCCCTCCTTCCTTTGCTTGTATTCTCTGCACCTAAACTGAAGCTGGTGTCAGGGAGGACCACAATGCCGCCTGCACCAGCAGCGCTAAGCACTAGATCTGCCTGCACTGACACAAGTAAGGACCAGATCTGCCTGCACCGACACAACTAAGGACCAGATCTGCCTGCACCAGCAGCGCTAAGGACCAGATCTGCCTGCACTGACACAAGTAAGGACCAGATCTGCCTGCACCGACACAACTAAGGATCAGATCTGCCTACACCGACACAACTAAGGACCAGATCTGCCTACACCGACACAACTAAGGACCAGATCTGCCTGCACTGACACAACTAAGGACCAGATCTGCCTGCACCGACACAACTAAGGACCAGATCTGCCTGCACCAGCAGCGCTAAGCACTAGATCTGCCTGCACTGACACAAGTAAGGACCAGATCTGCCTGCACCAGCAGCGCTAAGGACCAGATCTGCCTGCACTGACACAACTAAGGACCAGATCTGCCTGCACCGACACAACTAAGGACCAGATCTGCCTACACCGACACAACTAAGGACCAGATCTGCCTACACCGACACAACTAAGGACCAGATCTGCCTACACCGACACAACTAAGGACCAGATCTGCCTGCACCAGCAGTGCTAAGGATCAGATCTGCCTACACCGACACAACTAAGGACCAGATCTGCTTGCACCGACACAACTGAGGACCAGATCTGCCTGCACCAACACAACCAAGGACCAGATCTGCCTGCACCAGCAGTGCTAAGGACCAGATCTGCCTGCACTGACACAACTAAGGACCAGATCTGCCTGCACCGACACAACTAAGGACCAGATCTGCCTGCACTGACACAACTAAGGACCAGATCTGCCTGCACCGACACAACTAAGGACCAGATCTGCCTGCACCAGCAGTGCTAAGGACCAGATCTGCCTGCACTGACACAACTAAGGACCAGATCTGCCTGCACCGACACAACTAAGGACCAGATCTGCCTGCACCAGCAGTGCTAAGGACCAGATCTGCCTGCACTGACACAACTAAGGACCAGATCCCAGGAAGTTTTCTCTGCCGTGGAGCAGACTGCTTCCATGCTGCACAGACTTGTTATTGCACCCCTGTATCTGGCATTACTGCCGGCCATTACTGAACAGAGCCCAAGTAAATAGAAGCAATTGCAGTTTCTCACATCCCATTTGCTCTAAGGACCCAACACCTTGAATCTCCTGGTTGGTTTATTAGTCAGACAACCAACAGAATCATGCTTACAGCTTTGGAAGTGACTGGAGTGCATTAAATGATGTGAAGATGTGCATCACTCAACACTATGGGGAGAATTCATCACTCTCTTTGTGGCAGAACTATGACTTTGTTGCACAAATACTCTCTCGGCTCCTCGTGGGTGTGGTTAAATATGCTAGTAAGGATCATGCCAGATTTATTCATTGCAACTTTTTAAAAAGTCACAAAAAAGGTACAATCTTACTCTAATAAAGGGGATGGAATGTAAATGTATGTCATGTGATCATTCAGGTTCCCCTCACAAACATGCCGCATTAATAAACCTCGCCTCATTGTATCCAGATACTCCCATTGTAATGGAGATTTGCAGAAACTCTACTCTTCCTTAGGTCAGCAACATCCGGCACTCCAGCTGTTCAGAAACTACAACTCCCAGAATGGGAAGAGCAGCTTAGCATGTCTGCATGCTGGGAGTTGTAGTCTCACAGCAGCTGGAGCGCCGGAGGTTGGGGACTGTTGGCAAACAGATGACACGTGACACGGTGCACATACTAAGTTGCTTTTATTAATCCAGAACTGCATGCTACAGATACTGTACAGCATGAACATGTATTCATTACAAAAAAATTTTTTTTTTTTTGCATGGTTTTTAAATACCATTTTGAAATTAAATCGGAATAAGAGCATCGAACTGAACGGTAACATCACAGCCGTAAGGAAACATTCAAAGTATTCACAAAAAATGTTATAGTTATTTAATTAGCATCAGAATAAACCAGAGGAAACCAGAGACAGATCTACGATTGCGTCATGTCAAATACAATGGCACTCGATGAACGGATGAAGAGTTTCTCAGTTTTGTTCAAAAAAAAAATTTCATTTTCTTTTTCACATTTTTTTTCAACATCAACATGCCCGTTAGGTTTTTTTTTTAACTCTCCTTTTAGTCGCCTGCTACATTTCTATACGTGGCAAGCAAGCAAAAAATTGGCAGTCTTTTTTATTATTTTTAATAAGTAATCTAATGTACAGGATTTTGGCCCATGGGGGTAATTTGTGTAATTTTTTAATTTTTTTTTTGTACCTCATTGTTTTTCAATGCTGCCCAGTCACCCTCCTACCAAATATACCTGTTAAAGATGACAGAAACTACATACAAAGCTACCTATGTAACATCACATCAGAACATGAGTAACAAAAATACAGCATCAAAAACGAGGAGGGGGATTATTCACCGGGGAAATTTTGGCACATCGATTTCTCCACAGTCTACAGTCCTATCGGCGCAGGCTGGTCTCCTGTTCCTTAAAGTAAATTTACAAGACGCCGTTATGGCGACAGAGAAAAAAAAAGGGGTTTCTGTCCCTTGTTAATTTCAAGTCTTCTTTTTTAATGGCTTTTATAGCAATTGTGTCTTTTTGTTTTATTTTTGTACAATATTGATCCTTTAAATGCAGCTACATTGTCCATTTGGTGGCAACTGAGTGTCAAACAGCAAAAAAACAAAACAAAAAAAAAATATATAAATTTATATATAAACTTAAAAACCTTGTACAAATGATATATATATATTTATATATAAGATGCTTACACAAAGAAAAAGAAAACTTTATACAATGTATGGGGAGGACAGACAGTTTTTTTTTTTTTTTTTGGGAAAAAGAGACAACAGAGAGGACACAAGCAATTCCTAGGCAATAAATACTACTTACTGGTCCAATGGCTCTGAAATAGTCAACACACCCACCCGAAATTTCCAAATAGCATCCCTTTTGCCTCCCGCCCGGGAAAAAAAAAAATTAAAAATAAAATTAAAAAAATTGAAAACAAAAAAAAAAGAGAACGCAACCACCACCATGGAACAAGGCATAGTAACACATTTGTTCATCTTTTTTGTGTTTCTGTACAATTTCAACAATTAACAACATAACATCACAATAAAAGTTGATTCACATGAGGGCGCTGCATTCATGGTGCCCTGTAGGGTAAAAACTGGATGTAAAATGATTGGTTCGCAAGCTCGTATTTAATACAAATAATCAAGAACCAACTCCTTCCGCGAGGGCTGCTTCAAAATTGCTTTTTTTTTCTATTTTCTTGTTTAAATCAGTCTTTTTTCCAAATGAACCTATCAGAACTACGACAGTTATGCATTTTTTTATTTTCATATATTTATATATATATATTTATATAATTTCCCCCTTCTTCCGATGCTAAAAAGACTTTTGTTTTTTTTTGTTTCTCTTCTATTTAACGTCGATGATACAAATTTTCGGCAGGACCTTGAGGCTCGTAGAAGATCTCTGCTCAGTCAAATCGGAAAGGCGGAGATAAAAAGACAGGTCAAATATTGACCAATGAACTTCATAAAACATTCTACTAAAGTAGCCGCTTGGCACAAATTAAAAAATAAAAAAAAAAAAACTGAAAAAAAAATCAAAAACAAACAACAACAAAAAAAAAAAAAAACTGAAAAGAATGAGCGTCAGTGTTTGGAGCAACTACTCTAGTGACTTGGTGACAAGTGAAAGGGGCTGAAGTTGAGTTCCAGCCAAGGACCGATGAGAAGGAGGGAAGGAGGTTGACGGCTGTGTTAGTGACAAGGAGTAAGGAGCTGAAGACTGTAATGGACTGGGTTGGTGACTGTGATCTGTTCCATTCTGACAGATGGTAGCTGACAGGTTGCTGGACTTTCGTGCCGGACTTTCCGTCAGAGGTGACTGTGGCATGCACAGCCGGGCCAGAGGGTCAGGCTTCAACGATAGAGATAGAGGTTGTGTTTGTTCAGTTTGTGGTGTGGAGTCTCTTGGAGGGGAGTCTAGCATGGTGGGAGAAGAAGGAGGAGAGTCTAGTAAGCTTCCGTCTGAAGAGGGCGGGCTGACGCAGCTGCCTTCACCTTGTATGTAGCGAATGCACTTTTTTTTTCTCCTACAAACAGGAAAAGAGGCACAGGATATATGAAAAGGCAAAAAGACCAACTAAAAACTTTATCTGAAAAACAGAAAATGTTGATAGAAATAAAACCTGCTTTAGGCTCTGAGCTGTAGAAGGCAATTTTTTGATATTTTTTGTAAAAGGTGTGAATATCTACTAATGAATGTATTGTGTTTACTGTTACAATTTCCCATTTTGAATCAGCTAAATGTTTCGGTATAACTGTCCCCATACTGGCATCATAACTTGCTTGATGGGATCAATTGTAGCTCCTCATTTCAACAGCGGGGGTACATTATAATAAGTTTCATCTCTCACTGCAATCTGCCATGACCTAAATTGCTCTAAGCTCCACTAGTGACCAGAGATGTTATATATTTGATCAAAATGAGTTTGATAAGAATCAGTCTGTCACCTCGGTCACCAGAGGAGGTATAATTGTCAACCTATCGTGGATGCATTATAATAAGTTTCACATCTCATAATTGTCATCATAGTAACTGATCTAAGCTCCCTTAATGACCAGAAATGCCATTTATTTGATCACACTAAGCTTTATAACAGACTGTTGAGGTTATAAATAGAATTAGTCCTAACTCCACCAGTCACCAGAGGTGGTATAATTATTAACATACTATACTTCATAAACTATTGTGAATGTTGCTTCAATCAAACCCATCTCCCCCAGTCTCCAGGGGTGATAATAAAGCCATCACTAAAAGGAATGTAGAAGTGTGGACTATATAGTTGTTCAACCACTGTACTGAGCCTCATACACTAATAGTGATGTTGTCAATTAGGTCTATCAGTAACAGGAGGTGAAATAAATGCTAACTGAAGGTGATAAACTATCAATAAGGCACCATAGCCTTCCCATAAGGCACCAGACGTCATATAGGTAATTATACCAAGCCAATAGCTTGGATGTTAGAAATGTGTAATTTTGACTTCACCAGTAACCAGGGGTGAAATAAATGTTAACATAATAAGCTTTATAAACTACTGAGGATATTATAAATATATATATATCTATATATCAGTCTTAGCTCCCCAATGCACCAGAGGCTGTACAGGTGATGTCATAGTGAGCTAATACTTTGGATGTTATAAATATGGACAATTCTAACTCCACTAGTGACCAGAGGTGTTATAAAAGTGATCTAAGCTCCCTAAGTGACCCGAAATAGCCTAATCTAAACTCTGCTCCAACAACCTCAATGACGCATGCAGGGCTGAAATGCTAATGGCAAAAAATGAATGATAGAATGAAACGAAAGACACGAGCGATGACGTCATAACACGGGACAAGACTTTCTTGTTAGTGGTTAGAAGGGTTTGCAGTCAATACGCTGAAACTGTGTCTAGCAAGGTGGACTATATATCTGTGGACAAAACTACAGTCGGCAGAGTTGAAAACTGGCATTCCTGCAGACAGCCCACTAGCAAGTTCCTTGGTCTCGGTTTGGGTGGAGTAAGACAATAACGTTTATGGCATTGTTCTGTACTGGTCAAAACTGGAGAAATTCAGATGTAGAAGATGATCATGTGTGTAATGGAAGACTATGAGCATCCTCGCTATTCAAAGGAAGGGCCCTTGACACCTTCCAAGTGAATGATACTCGGTGCTTCGTTACAATGGTCTTGGGTCTACATACTAAGACCATGAGACGGGAGATGAAGAGACGTTACACACAGAGAGGGAGAAAACACATACCTACCATTGTTACATTCCAAATTCAAAGACTGCTTGCATCAGAATAAAGAAATAACAGATTTAACCAAAGGATCAACAAGAAAGTAGTTAGAAAGCTTAGACCCTCCACCAAAGTGTGTCTGCTGCTCTGAACCCTCTGAGATGACCACATTTGATAACAATGCTCCACTAGTGGATGCTGCGTGATGAGACTCAATGACAGATGCCATCAAGTATATGACATTGTGCTCACAATGCAATGTTGTCTTACTGCTGAAAAAATGGGGACATCCTACAAAGAGGAGAAGACTGAGAAAGTCCTTACAGAAGGTCCTACTATGGTACCACCTGACACTGAACTTGTTAAGATTGTGATTTCCTTGGGATAGCCTTTTTCTTTGTTTTATTGTTTCCCTTCTTGATTTTACCATGTGAACTGCAATTTAGTTTGTAACATAATTGTGGTGATTCTTATGGTTAGATTTGGGGCCAAAATAAGGCATCCTTCCATTAAAAAAAATCTAGAAGAACTGTGTTCCTCCTTTCTATGTACATCGGTCCTTGAGTGTATTATATGAAAGCCGGGAGGCCATGCTTTTAAGCAGGATGTCAGGATGAAATTGTCAATCAGACTGAGAATGATTGATGAATAAAATAAATTGGTAAATATCCATCCTACTCATTTTTAGAAAGTTCCAATTTCCAAAAATACACATTTTTGGAAAAGTGGCAATTTTACCCATTTGGGAAGGGTCAATAGTAAGTAAAGGAAAGGAGAAGACATATAACACTGTGGTCAGGTGGTCATTGTCTTGTAGACATTTGTAACTGAATCCCATTGTATACTCAGGGGAGATACTACAGGGTGCCCTTGGTCCTCCTCAATGGTTACGAGAAGATATATCTCATGGACTTCTCAACTCCATGCTATAAAATATTGCCCTACAAGAAGTGGCTAGATGTGTAGATTTATAGGCTACTAGTTACTCTTGAGCTCCTCAACCTCAGTTCTGTAGGAAGTTCTGCCCACTTGTTGGGGAGTAATACCAAATTCTGGATCTAGACTAGACGAGTTGGCCTTGAGAAATTTCAGTCAAGAATTTTCCACCAGAAATTGAAAGAATATAGATGAATAGTCCAACCACCACCAGTAATGACCAGAGGATAGGAAGGAGACTCATTGGAAAGATTCATGGGTAGGATGATCAGACAAGATCTTGGAAGGACAGAAGGAATTGAGTCATTCCCCATGGACCTTGTAATAAATATACCTGCATGGTTTGCACCATAGGTTCTGCCGGTCAAGTCCAAACAATGCTCGACACTTCTTAGGAGCATTTGCATCTGTTAGCACAATGTAAACACACAAAAATACAGCACAATGGTGGATACTGCTCGGTTGCAGACACTTTTCTTAGCTATGGTTACCTATGGTATATGCAGATGTTTTTTTTTTTTTTATTTGGTAATTCCCCCTTCGGTCCATGGCTAACACGCACAACATCTGGAATGATCAAGAAGACCCATACAAAGCCAAGTGGATGGAGACAGACACAGATCTTCTCTACTACATGTGGGATGCATAGAATGGCCAGTGTCAGGCATCAGGCAACCAAATCCACCATGAGGGGTAAGATTGGGTTTTGGAGAAGGTATGATGATAGAAAATGGTTGGTGGTAACTCATGACTAATGAATGACCATGCATAGAGAGGAAGTCACCAGTCTACACGTACAGAGACAGAATGGTGACTGCTCATGAGGCCAATGGAGGTCCAACATCAATATGGTCAAGACACAGGCAACGAGCAATGTCCAAGGTCAATACAAAAACAATCAATGGGGGGAAAAAAAAGAAGAATGGGAAGGAAATCTCACAAGCTCTCGTCTTGCACAGTCAACAACTAGAAACCAAAGAGCCAAATTCTGCAGCTTTTGTGTATTGTTCAAGTGTATTCACTGCAACAGGAATGCCCAGTTTATTGGGGTGGTTAATTGATTATCGATGAAGATGAGAAGCAGGCAGCAATGGTCGTCAGCGAGCTTGTTAAATACTGTGATGGACAAGAGGCTGTAGATTAAAGAATGAGGAAAATGCGGGCGAAGGGGGCATTGGTTTTGCTGCCGCTACCTGTACGCTCCCTAGGATGGGTCATTGGCGGAAAGGTTTCAAAAAGTTGAGTATTTTTGAACTCTGTTAACCTTTTCCTAGTGGACATATGAAGTTGGTGTCAAGGTCTGAAGTTGACCACCATGATCATTGGACCGCCTTCATCTCAACTATCAAGAAGAACTAGGTCTTAGTCCAAAAAGGTACCCGACACTGACCCTGAAATCCCAAAAGAGCCCAAATGAAGGGCCCCCACCCACCGCTACATGGACTAACTATTAGCTTTAGACACAGAGCGGGAAATTACCAGATAAAAATTATAAAATGAAATTAAAAAGAAAAAAAAAAAAAAATTGGTAAAACCAGCCATATCTAAATCTGGAATAACCATACACACCTGCAAGGACCGCACCAGTTATTCTGCTGATCAAGGCCAAAGCGCGCTCGGCATTTCTTAGGGGCGCTGAGGTCTGAATGGGTTCAAGACAGAAGCGAGCAGAAATAGGAACAGAAAAGATAATAAAAAAAAAATCAATGAACTGGTTACTAATTGCAAAAAGCGCAGAACGTCATTATTATTATTATTATTATTATTATTACTTGTTTAATCACAGAGATCAACAGAGGTTCAGAGAAGGAAACGGATTCTTGCATAATTTGTGCTTCATTGGCAGATAGGACTAAAGCTGCAGTACCCCCCACGTGTCCAAGGACTGGGACTACACAGGACTTCTCAGGGACTATTGTTTTAGTTTTGTTTCTTTTTTGTTTCTTTTATTACCTTGGCTGTAATTTTCTTTTATTTTTATTGTTTATTTATTTTAATTAATTAATTAATTAATTTATTTATTTTATTTTTTGTTTCTTTTATTACCTTGGCTGTAATTTAATTACTTTTTTATACTAAATGCATTTGTTATTATTTTATATTTCTTTATTATACAATGTATAAGATAATAGGCAAATATTTACATTTGTTTTATTTTATTTTTTTTTTTACTGTCTGGAGCTGCAATATGTTTGTACTGTGGTTTTTAAACCCCCCTCCCTACATACAAATACTGGACACTGCCTCATGCTTTGCACCACATTTATTAAGTGTTTTATGACACTTTTTGGGGTAATGTGGATTCATATAAAGGGTGGGGTCTAGTGAAAAGGGAGGTGGCTTAAGATGCAACAATGTGCACTTTTTGGTGCAAAATATTGGCATAACATAATGCAACTAACAGGTGGTATACGGTCAGAGTAGACAGGATACAGATGCACCAGATTTATCATCATGTCTAAATATTTGACAGGTTTAGTATGAAGCAAATGCACCAAAAAAATAATTCACTGTGCCTGGCTCGGCAAACGAGGAATGTCTTAGCAGAAAAGGGGTGGGGCTTAAATTGTAACTGTACGCTATAATGGAATCAAAATTATGACTCAAAATACGCCAGCCAGTTGTTGGTGGAAAGACGATGGTATCTAACGGTCCTGAGCCCCTGTGATAAATCCGGTGCACGTCTACACTGACAGTTTACGCCATCTACAGCTTTAGTGAATCCGCCGCAGCGTCTTATCTTATTACCTTTCATTACTGTGATTCATGTTTCACATGAGCAGGTTTATTACTATTTTTATGTCCAATGTGAGATTACCCCGATCTTCTTAAGTATGTGCACACCATCCAAATACAACATATGTGCAATGCTAATAAAAACGTATGTGCACCCCCAAATAAAAACGTATGTGCACTGCCAATAAAGATGCATGTGCACCCCATCCAAATACAAAGTATGTACACTCCTAATAAAAAAGTATGTGCACCCCATCCAAATACAAGGTATGTGCACCCCATCCAAATACAAGGTATGTGCACGCCTAATAAAAAAGTATGTGCACCCCATCCAAATACAAGGTATGTGCACGCCTAATAAAAAAGTATGTGCACCCCATCCAAATACAAGGTATGTGCACTCCTAATAAAAAAGGATGTGCACCCCATCCAAATACAAGGTATGTTCACTCCTAATAAAAAAAAGTATGTGCACCCCATCCAAATACAAAGTATGTACACTCCTAATAAAAAAGTATGTGCACCCCATCCAAATACAAGGTATGTGCACGCCTAATAAAAAAGTATGTGCACCCCATCCAAATACAAGGTATGTGCACGCCTAATAAAAAAGTATGTGCACCCCATCCAAATACAAGGTATGTGCACGCCTAATAAAAAAGTATGTGCACCCCATCCAAATACAAGGTATGTGCACTCCTAATAAAAAAGTATGTGCACCCCATCCAAATACAAGGTATGTGCACTCCTAATAAAGAAGTATGTGCACCCCATCCAAATACAAGGTATGTGCACTCCTAATAAAAAAGTATGTGCACCCCATCCAAATACAAGGTATGTGCACTCCTAATAAAAAAGTATGTGCACCCCCATCCAAATACAAGGTATGTGCACTCCTAATAAAGAAGTATGTGCACCCCATCCAAATACAAGGTATGTGCACTCCTAATAAAAAAGTATGTGCACCCCATCCAAATACAAGGTATGTGCACTCCTAATAAAAAAGTATGTGCACCACCAATAAAAAGTATGTGCACCCTGTCTACATTGTAAACATAAAGTATGTGCCCCCTGTCATGGAAATGAAAGCCATGTAACGTAGCTGAGCTCCTGCCTCCTGCTTTTTTGTGCACACGGCCGGGGGATACGGCAGCTTTATAAAGTGCTTATCAGTCAATGTATTTATCTGTAAGTCACAACTTATGTAAAGAGAGAGAGAGAGAGAGATGGAGCAGGCAGCGGCGGGATGAGCGAGCGGCTCTGGCTATGAGGCATGCCTTTGAAGCAATGTGCAGCATGATTGGGGGGAGCAAACACAAGCGGAGAGTTCAGCATGCTGGAGTGAAGACACTTTCTGGAAGCAATAACATAAAAAATTAGATTAAGGAGGTTTTTCTAGGAAATCCTTTTTGGAACAGTCTGGTATTTTCCTGCTTTTCCCATAGTTAGTGTCTCGCCAAGAAGTCTGGGGAGCGCTCGGGAAGCAGACTGTTATGGGGGACACATTCTCGGGGAACATACAGACAATTAGGATGCATTATAGAACGTGCTGGAAGCTGAGGCATGTCTGAAAGATGGCAGGAAACAAAGGAGTCACAGGGCACCCACCCTGAGTTTTACCCAGCATGCACTGGGGAAAGGCTGGAAATGAAAATCGCCTCCCCACCGGACGCGGCAGGACGACAACACACATCACCTCCCCTCACATGGATGCTCTGGCTTAAAGCGTGTGACAACATAAGACCAGGTCCCGCTACAAGGGACCAACATAGGACAGCTCTGCCCGTGACTACTGCATGCAGAAACAGATTATCCCAGAATGCCCCTGTCATAAATAGTCTAACAATCCAATATACGTCTAAAGGAAACCGTCAGCATGGATATTGTCTAATATGGAATATATCTGTCTATTATCACACATTTATAGACAGAATGCAAATAAAAAACAACAAATGTATCCACACACATCGTGTGTCCACAATAATGTATCCATTACAATCAGAAACCAGGACACAGCGCTGGACGGGTCTCAATGAGGACACCACTGGCAGCGGACAGATCCGATGGACTTACAATGGGATCCGCTGGGTTCCTCTGAGGTGTCCGTCGTTGGTGATAAAAAATTTTCTATGACAAATTAAGATAACCTGCGAAGGAGGCTCCAATGCAGATGTGAACATAGCCCTAATACCCGGATGATTAAGGAAAAAAGTTCTGCTTGGTGTCACTGAATAAATCACATTTACAGGCTGACCTAGTCCTGCACACGGCTCATAGGACTTGTTACAATGTTGCAGTGCAGGTAACAGTCCGGGACCGGAGAGGGATTTGTCTACACTGATACATTGTAACAACCATTGGTGAAGTGAGCAGGGCTAGCTCTGGGTGCATAGTTATGGGCACACATTCAGGTAGCATGCAGTAGGCAGGTCTCCTATGCTCCAGGCTATCATAGGAGCAGTATCCAAAACAAATGACCTCCCATTATGCAGGTTATTGACCTTCTATGGGGGGGGGAGGGGGACCAATATCACAACCTGCTGCTCACAGGAAGTCTTCTACATGCATCTTCTTCCAACTGGTGGAAGCCTAACCAGAACCAGAAGTCATAGATGAGTCTGTGTCTACCCAAAGGCTGGGGATTTCTGCAAGACATGGGTGTGCCTGTATGTAGTATGCATTAAAGGGTCTGTCCTCTGCTCCTCCTTTTTTCTAAAGCGGGGGCGGGACCAACATTAGGAAAAGAACTCCTCTGAGGAGCAGAGAACATCCACAGTCCATTCTCTTAGGGTCACTGAGATGTTCTGTGCACAAGGCGAATGTCCACATCCGCTACAGAACCCAGTGGATGATGTTTTTGTATTTTTTTGGAAGGATTTGGGGTACAGGGGATCCAATGGGCAAACTCTTTACTAGCAGATTTTACTAATATATGGCACATGCACTTGATATACATGCATCATAATTGAGGCTCCAAATATCACCACCGCACCCAACCATCGTTCAGCAGGTGGCTCCCGGTACTGGAGGGGAGTGGTATGCCTTTTGCTGCACCCAAAATTGAGGAGAACTGGGAGAACCTATATCGGGGCACACTCTCACCCCATAACAACTGCCGGCACTTCCTCTATACATTCAGCAAAGCAACGACGAGGAGTTAATTATTAGTGAAAGCACAGTGTAGTAAAAGTAACAACAAGGCACGCCCGGGTCCTCATATCCTGCGCTGACGTGTACAACTACAGTATACTCTCTGCCTACCGCTATAGTGCAACCATCCCCCCAACCTTTACCAAAGCTTAAAGCCAGAGCAACTGTGTGTCCGGGGCGGTGACCAGAATCGGCTGCGTCCGGGCTCCTTCTCTTTCCCGTCCTCTCTCACAAGAAGTGGTTTATGTTAATAAAATTATGATGGCGGTAAAATGCATTGTCAGGGAAAACAATCAAATCATAAACTTATAGGAATAAGTCCAAAAAATGGCTTAGCACCTGTAATCGGAGGAAGTGAAAGGCAAGGGTTTAGGTAACATTCGTTGTGTTCTGAAAAATAAGAACAAATTACACAATAGTCTGGAGACGTCACTATAAACGGCAGAGATCTGCAAACCTCCTTAATGCCTGGATTACACATGGATGTGGACAGGGAATTACCCAGTAAAGCATGCAGCAAAGACCCCCGGCCACAGACCTCGCACCCACACACACACATGCTTGCACACGTATGGTAAACACCACGCAGTTATGGCGGCATTATACTACAGGCTGGTTGCCAATACTTTACAGTTAATATTAAGTCAATCTCAGGATACAACATTTCTAGCGTTACATGCAAAGTTCACGTCAAATCTACAACAATGGGTTCGGGGGAGGGGCGTTAAGGAAACTATGGACATGTTAGGGGGGGCTATAGATGGAGTTGACTAGTCACTGGTGGAGGGGTCGTACAGTCAGATACCACCCTGGGTATGCTGGCCGGGATGATGGGAAGGGGGGGGCGCTGTATGGGGGGGACTACTTACCGTTACTCTCTCCTGGCTGCTTGTCTCTTTTCCTCTTCTTTTTCTTCCCCTAAAGAGGAAACATAAGGGACAGATACAGTTTACACAAGGGGAGAAGGTCTACAACACCTCCACATACAGGTGAGTCAACATCAATAGCTGCTAGTGGCCCCTGGGCCCTCAGAGTCTCAGGAGTTTACTGGAGGGCAGAGCAATGGGCCAGGAGCATGATACATTGTATACAGTTATCTCAGAGGAAGCCACTGATACAATCAGGAAATGAGCCACATGTGGCCAAAAGACCTGGGACAGGAAGAGACTGGACTACAACAACCATCATGCTACAAACATTCTAGGTTATCAACAGAAAGAGACAAGAGAAGCGGCCGAGACGTTCGGGTGGACGGAATTATTCTAGATCCATTAAAGGAAATATTATTTCCTTTATAATAGTGTTATTATTGGAAAATATGTTTAAAACAGAGGAAGAAGGGAAGGAAGGAAGGAAAAGAAATGGGGAGGGAAGTAAAAAAGGGGAAAGAGAAAGCAGGTGGGAACTTAGATTAAAGGACAGAGGGGAAGCGAAGGAGGAGGAAGGGAAGGAAAATTGAGGAAAGGAGAGGATAGGAGAGGGGGGAGTGGAAACGGATAGGAAACAGAGGAGAAGGAAAGGAGAGGATGAAGAGAAGGAGAAGTGAGGAAGGAAAGGTGTAGGAGGGGAAAGGGCATGCAAATGGGAAACACAAACACTTAAAGAGAGGAAAAGAATGAGAGGAGGAAGAGATAGAAAGTGAGGAAGGGAAGATGTATGAGATGGGAAAGAGGAAGCAGATGGGAAAGGCAGATTAAGTAAAAGAGGGGAGGGAAAGAGAGGATGATTAAGAAAGGTTAAGAAAGGGAAAAAGAGGAGGTGGGGAAGGAGAGGAAAGGGTAAAGGGGTAAAGGAGAGGACAGGAGGAAGGACAGAAATGGAAAAGGTAAATGTAAAAAAAATGATCGGAAGGGTATGCATAGGAAAGGGAAAAGGAGCAGGAAAGAAGAAAAATAACCAAATAAAGAAAAGAAAATAGTAAAAGAAAGGAAATCAAAACATTACAGAGGGGAAGGAAGGAGGAATGATTCAGGAAGAAAAAGGGGGAAAGCAAAAAAAGGAAAGGTAGGGGTAGAAAAGAAAAATGAGGAAAGTGAAGAAGGGAAAAAAATCAGAATGAAGAGGAGATGGGAGAGAACAGAAGGAAATTACATGAAAAAGCCGACAAATGAATGGAAGGAAAATAATTGATCAGATTACCAATAAGAGAAATAGAAATGTAAAAAAGCAAAAGGGAAGGAAATCTGTGGATAATTAAGGAAAATGGAAGTGGAAGGAAGGGACTTAATAAGAGGAAACTGTAAGGAAGTGGATAAAAAAGGAAGGAAAGAAAAGGGAAGACAAAGGAAAATGGAAAAAGGTTATATATTAAAAGAATGAGAAAAAAGGGAAAACAAAGTTTGGGGAAAGGGAAGCCAGGAATGGAGACTGAAGAGGAAGAAAGGGGGAATAAAGAACAACTATGTCTAAGGAAATAATAGGAAATAATGAAGGGGCTGCGGAGAAGACGTCTCGCCTTTCACTTTTAATGTAACCCTGTAAGTGTTTCACACTCTCAACAGATGATAAAAGGGGCTTCCGTCTTCAGACAAGGTTAATGCACCGATCTGTCATCCTGCAACTGTTACTAAAACTGCTTGTGCCAAGTTTTGACGTTATCCCCATCCACAGGACAGACAGTAAGTGACTGGTGCCGGACGCTCCATTCATTTTCTATGAGAATCCCAGAGATGGCCGAGTACAGCGCCCCAGCGGACCCCCACAGAAAGGTGGACAGGGGATAACTTCAAATCTTGTCATAACCCCTGTAATACATTTTTATCTCCTATTCTTCTTAGATATAAAGCCTCTATCTGTATATACATCCATCCTGTATACATGGACCTCCTGTGCCCGCAGCGTTCAGTAACAGTGGCAGGATGCTACAATCATCTGGAGAAGCCCTTTAATAAAACAACGTAAATCTCTATAGAAGGGGAATAAATACCACCTACATAGGAACCTACATAGTTATCCCTTGCCGACCAGCCGGGGTAAAGCTGCATGTGCAGCTGCCGTTCCTTCCGTGCCAACTCGTAGTATTTCGCTTGTTCCTCTCTTGATAACGCATGCCACTGTACGGAGAAGAAGAGGAGCCGGTGTTATTCTATATATTACAGAAAAATCTCTTCTATCTATCTATCTATCTCATATCTATCTCTCATTATCTATCATCTATCTATCTCATATCTATCTATCTATCTATCTATCTATCTATCTATCTATCTATCATTATCTAATATCTATCTATCTCATATCTATCTATCTCATATCTATCTATCTATCTATCTATCTATCTATCTCTCATTATCTATCTATCTATCTATCTATCTATCTATCTATGATTGGAGGACTATAATCCCCATCATATTGATGTATTGCTCCCATTACTGCTGGACTATCACTCCTCCCATACTAAATGATCAGTGGATGGAGGCGACACTCACCCTCCGGCCGAGGATCTGGTTGATGGCGGCGCTCTCTTTTAACGTGCATTCTGCGACCACTTTTGCTCGCATTTCCTTCATATACAACATAAATGCGTTAAGAGGCTTTTTTATATGAGGTTTCTTCTTTTCTTCTTCTTTTTTGGAATCCTGATGTTTTCTGCATCAGAAGAAAGAAAACCGCACAAGCGTTAGATCAGCTCCGTCTTGTGGCGCCACGCGGACGGCAGGTCGGGCGGACAATAGCGTCAGATCTAGGGGCAGATACGTAAAGATAAAGGTCAGACTCACGAGCTGTGCAGGGATCCCACGTCACTCTGCGAAGATTCCTGCTTGACGGTTGGGTTCACTATGGCGGGATGAGGGATTCCAGTTGTATGTAAACTGTGATGTGGCGGTACCATGTGTGGGGGGAATCTGGAGGAGAGAAAGCTGTGTAAATTGTCAGAATAAACATGAATGAAAGGGGAGGGCTGTCTCATTAACATGAAATGCACTCATTAACCCATGACACCAGCATATACTGCGGCGTCATATCCCAGAATACATTCATAGCAATCCCATATGGGGACTAAACCTAATCCAATATCATAGGACACATCTAAACAAAGCTGCAGAGGTACAACCCTCCCCCAAAAACATCAGCCCTCAATGTCACATTCTGTTCATGGAGCTGTCACCTTCATGGTTATCAGAGGAGCTGGAGGCAACACCCGGGGCAATCTCTGCACCCCTACAGGTCTGTCCCTGGTGGTATTATCAAAGAGAATGGGCCTTGTTGGGGTATATGGAGGTAATGGGGGGGTCACTCACTTATAAACCCAATGTCAGCCACAGCAGATAAATAGGAATAGCATTCATCTGCACTAAAAACCACACACTTCATAGACAAAAATGTCTGATAACAGGGATCAATAGACCGTATTCTCCTGTCCTACAGTCATCCTCTCCCCTGAAATGGCTGATAACAGGGAGCAATAGATTGTATTCTCCAGTCCTACAGTCATCCTCTCCCCTGAAATGGCTGATAACAGGGAGCAATAGACTGTATTCTCCTGTCCTACAGTCATCCTCTCCCCTGAAATGTCTGATAACAGGGAGCAATAGATTGTATTCTCCTGTCCTACAGTCATCCTCTCCCCTGAAATGTCTGATAACAGGGAGTAATAGATTGTATTCTCCTGTCCTACAGTCATCCTCTCCCCTGAAATGTCTGATAACAGGGAGCAATATATTGTATTCTCCTGTCCTACAGTCATCCTCTCCCCTGAAATGTCTGATAACAGGGAGCAATAGACTGTATTCTCCTGTCCTACAGTCATCCTCTCCTCTGAAATGTCTGATAACAGGGAGCAATAGACTGTATTCTCCTGTCCTACAGTCATCCTCTCCCCTGAAATGGCTGATAACAGGGAGCAATAGATTGTATTCTCCTGTCCTACAGTCATCCTCTCCCCTGAAATGTCTGATAACAGGGAGTAATAGATTGTATTCTCCTGTCCTACAGTCATCCTCTCCCCTGAAATGTCTGATAACAGGGAGCAATAGACTGTATTCTCCTGTCCTACAGTCATCCTCTCCTCTGAAATGTCTGATAACAGGGAGCAATAGATTGTATTCTCCTGTCCTACAGTCATCCTCTCCCCTGAAATGGCTGATAACAGGGAGCAATAGATTGTATTCTCCTGTCCTACAGTCATCCTCTCCCAGCCTGAAATGGCTGATAACAGGGAGCAATAGATTGTATTCTCCTGTCCTACAGTCATCCTCTCTCCTGAAATGGCTGATAACAGGGAGCAATAGATTGTATTCTCCTGTCCTACAGTCATCCTCTCCTCTGAAATGTCTGATAACAGGGAGTAATAGATTGTATTCTCCTGTCCTACAGTCATCCTCTCCCCTGAAATGTCTGATAACAGGGAGCAATAGATTGTATTCTCCTGTCCTACAGTCATCCTCTCCCCTGAAATGGCTGATAACAGGGAGCAATAGATTGTATTCTCCTGTCCCACAGTCATCCTCTCCTCTGAAATGGCTGATAACAGGGAGCAATAGACTGTATTCTCCTGTCCTACAGTCATCCTCTCCTCTGAAATGTCTGATAACAGGGAGCAATAGACTGTATTCTCCTGTCCTACAGTCATCTTCTCCCCCGAAATGGCTGATAACAGGGAACAATAGATTGTATTCTCCTGTCCTACAGTCATCCTCTCCCCTGAAATGGCTGATAACAGGGAACAATAGACTGTATTCTCCTGTCCTACAGTCATCCTCTCCCCTGAAATGTCTGATAACAGGGAGCAATAGATTGTATTCTCCTGTCCTGCAGTCCTCCTCTCCCCTGAACTGTCTGATAACAGGGAACAATAGATTGCGTCTCCTCATGACAATGATATTCTTGCGTCTTCCTGCTGATTCTGATATTGACAAAGTTCTGTACAGACGACTCTGACAACTGACACCTCCCCAATCAGGCATCCATAAACCATGACATAGATTGGAACAGAAAATCTGGAGGTTTATTAGTGGATGCCGTGTAATGTGCTCACAGCTCTGGTGTCGGCTCCCGGTATGGCGGATTAACATTCCCGCCTCTCAGGGGAAACCTCGCTCAGCGCCTCATAAAAGTAGATTTTAATTATAATGCACCATGGGGGGGGTGAGAATGGATGGCGTCAGCTTGGTGCTGATGGAGAACGGTGGCGGATGGATGCTGATGTGCGTGTAGAAGGGATGCTACTAATAAAGGTGAACGCAGCCACAGGGGCCCCAGGGCAACCATAGGGGCCCAGCTCATTGGTGTATATGACTGTAGGGTTTCCTCCATTGGGCAGTCCCCTTCCGACCTCACCTACCATAAATAATCACATGTGCACCATTTCCACTGCAATGAATGGGCCGTGTACAGAATGTAGGGATAATAGAGGGGTCCCCATAACAAGACCCCCCCAGTATGACTCCATAGGGTGCTATCTGAAAGGACATCAGATAAGTCAGGAGAAGAGATCATCTACGAGGCGGATTCACATTTATATATAACACGAGGGCCAGAGGTCGTGCAGAAACAGAACTACACCTCCCAGTATGCACAGCCGTTAGGACATGCTGGGTGATGTAGTAGGAGGACATGAGGCACTGTTTCCTGGAGTCAGTTCTAGGAACAATTTCCCAAGAATTTTACATCTTTAATTAAGTTTCTGGTTTTCTGTAAATAAATCGTAACCGTTTTCCTCTATTTGTTACATTTTAAAGCTCTCTACTTGCTGTCAGTGAATGGGAACCTGTCCAGACCTAACAGTCGTATCCAGCCTGAAACCCATCCGCAGCACAAATCTCCCTCCCGTCCTGATTGTTACAATGTATCAGTGCAGGGGAAACGTATCGCTCTGGCTGTTTACCACACAAAGCATTGTCCAGACTGGATACAAATGTAGCAGAAAGTGTTAGATCGTAGCAGGGATTTACTCAATGTACTCAGTGTTCTCAATGTCCAAATTCACTGACAGCAAGCAGAGACTCTGAAAAAGGTAGACTTTTTTTTCTTACACCATGAGGTGTCTTACTATATAAAAGATTTGGCTCATAAAGAGAGAGCGGCGAAGGCGTCAGAAAACGCATGCGGCCACAGAGAATTCCTTTAAGTACACGAGATCACTGCGGGGCGATACATATCGTATGTAAGACAATGCAGAAGATGAGAACCCTACAAGGCGCTTCTATATGACCCGTCCTATAGGCGCTGAGCCCTCCGCCACCCGCTCTATAATGAGCCAGTGGGATCCACACAAAAGGTGCATTTGGCTACATGGAAATAAGGCGCTTCCCTTTGCTTCCTCGTTCCCAAGGTGAGACGATGCCCCATAAAACCCCCCGAAAAGGCAGCTCATTAGACGCCCGTCTCCTTTCATGGCTTGGAGCCAGGAGATAATGATGAGACAACTTATTAGGAACAACTAATTTTTTTCCTGTTGTCTCAGGGGCTCCTGTCGTCCTGGGGATTTTCGGAGCCTCTGTTGATGCCTCTCCCGAGCGCTGTGTCATCTCGTCGTCTTGATTTCATGCATAAGCAGTGGGACGCATCTCTTTATCGGCTGCCGCCATTCTGCCTTCGCTTGCATTGAATTTATCATTATCTTCTTGCGCTTGGAACATTTCATCTCTTCTTCCTGCCTGGGATTTTTTTTTTTTTCGCCAGCCCGTTGCGCCCACTTTATGGTTTATACATGATGTGGCTTCTCTTTGAAGCTCGACGGTTTGAGAGATGCCCTCGTCAGGAGAAGTGCCTTTCACCAATTTAACATGCTGAGGGCCCCAAGCTCCAACATCTCAATCGAAAGGGGGTCACAGGGTGGCACCGGCGAGTGTCAGCAAGTGCTGTTTAATTGCCAATCTAGGTTTCTCCACGGTGTTTAAAGTATAATGACCCTTCACTTCATTCTGAGAATCCCTGGCCCCGGCGCTGCATTGAATGAATATCAAAGGCTACGACAGAACAGGGTGCAGCGCCTGCGTTCCCATAACTGTCATGTGTCTAATGGACCTGTACTCGTGTCAGCCCATTATCACAATAATGTATTTAATTTGCTGTATACTCTTTGTAACCAGACACCTTTCATTCTGCCAAGTTTGGATGGCAGCCCAAAAACGAGGGAAAAAAAAAGAATCCCAAGGTGTCCCGCGCTCGCTAATAATAATCCTACCGGCAACATACCTCAGCTCGGTGCATTAACCCCGCAGCTGCCGGCAGAGCTACAATGACGCCTCCGGCCCTACAGCCCATAACTCGCTGTTATTAGACCGACATCGGCCTCATCTGTTCATTCCCATCCATTGGTTACAATGTAGAATATCTGCAGAATGCTCTGGGCCCCTCACTAGAGGCCGTGGGCCCCTTCCCTCAATGCATTGTATTAAAGCACAACGTCTTGTTACGTGACTGAATTGCCTCTGGACCCCTGGACCGATACCCCTGGGGGACTGGTCAACCCTCACCGTACGCCATACACAGGGTTACGCTCACCCCATAAGGCACCGGCTTCCTAGTCCTAGTATTAGATAATATTTTGGACATTTTTGCACCCCTGGGGTGTACAGGCTCGTAAGTGATATTGTAAAGATGCAGCTATCTGTCAAGGAAGGGAAATTATTTAAGGCTATGGACACCTTTGGAGACAATTTTTTAAATGATTGCATTGTACTTATTTTGAGCTAAAAAAATCATTTTTTTAATTGGTCTTTATTAAAAATATGGAATCCTTTTCTCTGTACAGAGCTGAGATGTTCTTCAAGCTGCCTGTGGATTTTCTGTCTTTTCCATCAAGCAGGGAGCTGACGGCTCCTTATCTCTTCTCTCTGACCTTATAAACACTCATTAAAGCTCAATCCTTACCGTACTGATAAGAATGTGGCTTAGATAAGTGTTTATGACCTCTTACTAGTTTACAGATAAGGTTTAGGCACAAAGTGAAAATACCAGTCACACAGTTAGAAAAACATTTAACCCTTTGTGACAGAACGGCTCAATATTTTTAATAAAGGCCAATTGAAAATATGATTTTTATCCAAAAATGATTGATAATGCAATCATAAACAAAAATTGTCTTGAAAGGTGTGCACAGCCTTTAAGACCTGAGCTGCACCCAACAGACGTGGTCTACAGAACTGTCATAAACTGCAATATAGCGCAAAATGTTGTGTCAGAATTATTATTATATCAGATCTCCGCTGTTCATCACTAAGTGCTGGAATCAGTACCAATGATACAATATATAGAAGTCTGACTAATCACCCTGGGGGGGGGGGGACATGTAGTTCTGACAGACAGGACTGTTTATACACCCTAAATGGGCCAATTCTCACCAGGACTGTGCAGAACAGGCAGTGGAAGCAAACTGTAACATTGTATCAGACACTAGAGATCACATGATACAATGTATCCAGTCTGCACCGTGGACTTATGGCCTCGGCTGATTCCACATACAAGAACTTTATACATAAAGCTGAAGACTGTTACATCTAATGGGATTTATTCTGACTGATGAGCTGCAATCAAACTCTTCCTATATCTCAACCAGATTAATATATACGTATATATATATATATGTCATATTCACTGACAACTTTACACACATTTCTACGTCAAATTTGCTATAGACTCCAGAACTAAACTGCATCTTAGAGTAAAGTATAGAGAAATAAGGAGAAAACTGTACAATGACATGGAAATGGTTGGAAATGATGGTCTTTACGTTAAAATTCTGCAATTATTGAGATTGCTGATTTTTTTATGCATGACTCCTCTTTTCTATGCACTGTAGCTCATGTAATAACCTGAAGGTGTCGCTGTGCTCCATTGACAGACATATTATCCAATAATACTGTATATATTACATATAAATATTATACACATGTAATTCAATTATATAGAATTTCTATAGATATAAAACATGTACATGACTTGTCATAACTTATCTAACACAACATGAAATATTTGCAGTAAATTATGGATTATGTTACGGGCTTCCTTTATCAGATCTCTGTTACGTCTTCCCACCTCCCAAGTTTACTAGTTACAGGGGGTGTCAGGGGTTGCATTGGGGTCCTAATAACCTGAGGACCAGTTTTACGACCAGGATGAAAATGTCCACTCACCTTGACATGGAAGCATTGACGGTAAGAGCTGTGGGGTAGGGATGTCGGAAGCCCCCGGTTGTGATTGGGTATACCGGCTGACCTTGCCTTGGAAGGAAATGGAAAGAAAGTGGAAACATTGAGAATAATAGGGGAAATAAATAAGTAACATTCCAGCATTCTCATTTAATCGAGACAAAAATCTTGGGGATTGTACGGCGCAGATCAAAGCCAACAATATGAATGGCATAAATTTGATACGGGCGGCTAATTAAATTTTCTAACCCCAGCTTATGTCAATATAGGGCCTCTCTCCGGGCTGGAACGAGGTGTTTTGTTGTGATAATTAAAGGCGAAGCCTTTGCTTCTTTAATGGAGCCATCACGCTAATTGAGGGCTACGCCGGCAAAGAAAATAATAATGAATGGAAATTTATACCAAAATAAAGTGCAGGGAATCAAAGGCGCTCGGCGGCGCTCTGGGTCCCTTCCGCTATTTAGATCTTGGTGAGAAAACATTAAATTAACAGATCTTAATTTGTAGCCTTTTGTCACATTAATGAGAGCTGACAAGATTTACCGGGGGAGAGTCCCCAAATCCTATTGTGGGGAAGCGATCGACAGTCACAGCTCGTTACAATAATTAATTATTACAACGACGTGCACTGGGGGAGATCTTGAGAGAGACGCTGAATAAATTATTGGTCCCTAAACCGCCAGAAGACAGAGACTGCGTAATGACTGCGAAGAGCGGGTGGGGAGGGCGAGGGGCTTTAGTTTCTTCTCAAAAATGTTGCAACTTGTTCCATCTACAGTCTTATTAATTCCTGTGCAGGAGGAGGGATGCGCCCGAGACAGAACCCCAACAAACTAAATGCTCTGCAGAGTAATCATCAGGTGGAGAGAAGAGAGTAACTAGTAACCACATATAGGGGGGAAGAGACGTCTGATAGGACCACAACATACAGGGGGAAGAGACGTCTGATAGGACCACCACATATAGGGGGAAAGAGACGTCTGATAGGAACACCACATATAGGGGGGAAGAGACGTCTGATAGGACCACCACATAAGGGGGGAAGAGACGTCTGATAGGACCACCAATATAGGGGGGAAGAGACGTCTGATAGGACCACCACATATAGGGGAAGAGACGTCTGATAGGACCACCACATATAGGCGGGAAGAGACGCTGATAGGACCACAAACATACAGGGGGAAGAGACGTCTGATAGGACCACCACATATAGGGGGGAAGAGACGTCTGATAGGACCACAACATACAGGGGGAAGAGACGTCTGATAGGACCACCACATACAGGGGGAAGAGACGTCTGATAGGACCACAACATACAGGGGGAAGAGACGTCTGATAGGACACAACATACAGGGGGAAGACGTCTGATAGGAACCACATATAGGGGAAGAGACGTCTGATAGGACCACCACATATAGGGGAAAGAGACGTCTGTAGGACCACCACATATAGGATAGGGGGAAGAGGACGTCTGATAGGACCACCACATATAGGGGAAGAGACGTCTGATAGGACCACCACATATAGGGGGAAAGAGACGTCTGATAGGACCACCACATATAGGGGGAAGAGACGTCTGATAGGACCACCACATATAGGGGGGAAGAGACGTCTGATAGGACCACCACATATAGGGGGAAGAGACGTCTGATAGGACCACACAATAGGGGGAAGAGACGTCTGATAGGACCACACATATAGGGGGGAAGAGACGTCTGATGACCACACATATAGGGGGAGAGAGTCTGATAGGACCACCCCGAAGAGACGTCATATACAGGGGGAAGAGACGTCTGATAGGACCACAACATTTAGGGGGAAGAGACGTCTGATAGGACCACAACATATAGGGGGAAGAGACGTCTGATAGGAACAACATATAGGGGAAGAGACGTCTGATAGGACCACCACATATAGGGGGGGGAAAGAGACGTCTGATAGGACCACCACATATAGGGGGGAGACTCTGATAGGCACCCACATATAGGGGGAAGTGACGTCTGATAGGACCACAACATATAAGGGGAAGAGACGTCTGATAGACCACCACATATAGGGGGAAGAGACGCTGATAGGACACCAACATATAGGGGGAAGAGACGTCTGATAGGACCACCACATATAGGGAAGAGAGATAGACATATAGGGGAAGAGACGTCTGATAGGACCACCACATATATAGAGACGTCTGATAGGACCACAATAGGGGGAAGAGACGTCTGATAGGACCACCACATATAGGGGGGAAGAGACGTCTGATAGGACCACCACATATAGGGAGAACGTCTGATAGGACCACACTATAGGGGGAAAGAGACGTCTGATAGGACCACCACAATAGAGACGTCTGATAGGACACCACATAT
>ONZH01000655.1:0-20803 GCA_900303285.1 Rhinella marina | reverse complement strand
CATGTATAGAGCGCTATACCATGTTGTATAGAGCGCTATACCATGTTATTGACATAATATTGGCAGCTGCTATGTTTGTAAGTTGCAAAACCTTAAGTGCAAGATTTTGTCACAATGGTACAAGGTTTGTCTTAAATTTTTTATTTTTATTTTTTATATTGCCAAAGCTGAATTTCGACCACTAGTAACACATTGTATGTTTGGTGGGAATTTTCCCTTTGTGGCAGGATTAGCGATATACCATGCATTGTGCCGGGTGAATAAACTCCTCAAATGAGTGATACAATGTATTTCCACAGTTTTTCAAATTTGAAAATGGAATATCTATGTAGAAATCAAGAAATAGTATTTCAGGCTACACAATTTATGCAGCAAATGAACATAGCAGTTTCCATAATATTCTCGTCTAAAAGATTGAAATCAATAATAGCATTGTATGACCAGAGCATATTATGGTGTCACCACCTAACTGTAAACTGCAACATACCATAACTGGGAAATCACTTTGTTCTCTGCTGTATTAGTGTATTTTTATTGCAAATATATAGAATAATAAATGCTGTATTCATGGAAAATGTAAACTATGTATATGTGTGTATATATATATATATATATATATATATATATATTTACTGTATTTATCTCTCCATAAGACACCCTTTTTTCCTGCCAAAGTTGAAGGAAAATGCCTTCAGGGTGAATAATAATGAGTGCTTCCATTATGGAAGTCTCCACAGTCTGGAGGTTCTTTAAAGAAATTGACAATGACCGACGGACTGTGGTGTGCAATCTGTGCCACATCAGGATCAGCAGGGGTGCCACCACTACTAGCCTAACCACCACCAGCATGAGCAGGCATATGAGTGCTAAACACCCCACTCAATGGAACCAAGGCCATTCACCACCTGCGGGTCCCACCACTGCTCCTTCCCCTGTGTCACTCGCTGCCTCTGCTAGTCAACCCCTGCCCAGGACCCCAGCACGAGCGCCTCCTGCCGGAAAACCACACCTTCGCCTCCACGATCCTCCACAGCGTCCACCAATGTGTCCCTACGCAGCGTTCAGCTGTCTTTACAGCAGACGCTGGAGCGCAAGAGGAAATACAGTTCCACCCACCCACATGCCCAAGCCCTCAACGTCCACATCTCCAAATTGCTGAGCCTGGAGATGCTGCCCTATAGGGTGGTAGAGACCGAGGCCTTTCGCAATTTCATGGCGGTGGCTGCCCCTCGGTATTCGGTCCCCAGCCGCCACTATTTTTCCTGATGTGCCGTCCCAGCCCTACACCAGCACGTGTCACAGAACATCATCCGTGCCCTGACCAACGCTGTTTCTGAGAAGGTCCACCTAACCACGGACACGTGGACAAGTGCTGCTGGGCAGGGACACTATATATCACTGACGGCACATTGGGTTAACTTGGTGGAGGCTGGGACTGAATCTGACCCTGGGGCCGCTCAATGTACTGCCCACACCGAGGATTGCGGGGCCTACTTCCATCACGGTCTCTCAGACCTACTATGCCTCCTCCTTCGACCCCCTCCTCCTCCTCCTCCACCTCCTCCTCTGAATTACCATCCGTGGGCACGGCGCCTTCAGTCGGTAGCTCTAGGCGCAGCAGCAGTGCCGTGGCTAAGCGCCAGCAGGCGGTGCTCAAACTGCTGAGCTTAGGTGACAAAAGGCACACCGCCCAAGAACTATTACAGGGCATCACGGCGCAGACCCATCTGTGGCTGGCACCGCTGAACCTCAAGCCAGGCATGGTTGTGTGTGACAATGGGCGTAACCTAGTGGCGGCTCTGCAACTCGGCAGACTGACACATGTGCCATGCCTGGCCCAGGTGTTCAATCTAATAGTTCAGCGGTTCCTCAAGACATACCCCAATCTGTCTGATTTGCTCACCAAGGTGCGCCGCATCTGTGCGCATTTCCGCAAGTCGACCACAGATGCTGCCACTCTCAGGGCAGCGCAGCACCGCCTACAACTGCCCGCTCACCGACTGTTGTGTGACGTGCCCACATGATGGAATTTGACATTAAACATGTTATCCAGAGTTTACCAGCAGCACAGAGCGATTGTAGACTGCCAGATGTCAACTTTCACCAGAACTGGTAGTCAGGTCAGTCAGCTTCCTCAAGTCTACAATGAGGAGTGGACGTCTGATATCTGCCAGGTGTTGACCAACTTTGAGGAGTCAACACAGATGGTCAGCGGCGATGCCGCCATTATCAGCCTCACCATCCCGCTGCTTTGCCTGTTGAAAAATTCACTGCTCAGCATGAAGTCGGAAGCTTTGCGCATGTCACAAGAGACGGTGGAGGAAGATACGTCGCTTGATAGCCAGAGCACCCTCCGGTCTGTTTCTCAGCGCGTATCGGAGGACGGGGATGAGGATGAGGAGGAAGAGGAGGAGAATGTTGGCAAGACAGAAGAGGGTACCAGTGCTCAGTCCTTATTAACTGTTGAGCGTGTATGGGCTGAAGATGAGGACTTGGAGGAGGAGGAAATGGAGAGTCAGGCCAGTGAGGAGAGGGAATTCTTGCATGTTCGGACTCTGGCGGACATGGCAGACTTCATGTTAGGCTGCCTATCCCGTGACCCTCGCGTTAGAAGAATTTTTTTTGTAAACACCGATTACTGGGTGTTCACTCTCCTGGACCCACGGTACAAGCAGAACCTTTCCACTCTCATCCCTGTAGAGGAAAGGAGTATGAGAGTGAATCAATATCAACAGGCCCTGGTGCACAAGCTGAAACAATCCTTCCCATCTGACACCACTAGCGGCAGAGGGCGTGCTTCTGTAGGCCAAGTAGCGGGGGAGAGTAGGTGAGCAGGCAGCTTGTCTAGCACTGGCAGGGGAACGCTCTCCAAGGCCTTTGCCAGTTTTATGTCACCCCAGCAAGACACTGTCACCTGTCCCCAGTCTCGGCAGAGTAGGGGTGAGCTTTACAGAAAGATGGTGAGGGAATACCTAGCTGACCATACCAATGTCCAGACCAATCACTCTGCTCCATACAACTACTGGGTTTCAAAGCTGGACACGTGGCCTGAACTGGCACTGTATGCCTTGGAGGTGCTGGCCTGCCCTGCCGCTAGCGTGTTGTCAGAGCGGGTATTCAGTGCAGCTGGTGGCGTCATCACCGATAAACGTACACGCCTGTCAACTGACAGGCTGACGCTTATTAAAATGAACAAAGCCTGGATTTCACTGGAATTCAAATCTCCTCCGGGGGAAAGCAGCTAAAGATTAACATTACTTATGTATCAGATTCCTCTTCTCTACTCCTCCTCCTCCTCCTTGTCGTCGTTGCCTAACGCTGACCCAAAACGCAATTTTTTAGAGGTCCAACTGGCACTCTTTTACGACAATTTTTCCGGAGGGCCCCCTACAGGCCCTCTCTCCAAACCATTTTTTCTGGAGGGCCACCTACAGGCCCTCTCTCCAAACAATTTTTCCACAGTGTCAACTACAGACACTGTAAAACAATGTTTCAGGAGCGTCAAACAGACAGTCCAAAATAATTTTTCAGGAGGCGCAAGTACCAACATTTAAAAAAAAAATTTTGATAGGAGAGCAGTGCCAGCATTGGCACTTCGTTGCACCTATTTGGGTGCTTCCCTAACATGTGATGGGCATGTGCCTCGCCTTTCTTGGTCTGGGTGAGCACAATTGCCATGAGGGTAACCACCATGCTGTTGCAGGAGAATTTGGGGTAATGGTGGGATTAGGCAGCCTCAGAGGCATCCATGCATGCTGCCCCTGCTGTTTCCTGCCCATTTCCGTGGTGTTTCCTTCATTTTCTGATGTTTCCAGGTTTTCACCCAGCCTTCCCTAGGCAGAGCCTTGGTCCCCTGCAAAAAATGCTCGAGTCTCCCATTGACTTCAATGGGGTTCGTTACTCAAAACGAGCACCCGAGCATCCGGAAAAGTTTGTCTCGAATAACGAGCACCCGAGCATTTTAGTGCTCGCTCATCTCTTGATAGAGATATATATATATATATATATCAAGAATGCCACATATTGTAATTGTTAAAGGCATAGGATAAACATCATAAGAGCAGGCTGCAGTGGAATGTAACTGAAGTGATCTTAGATGGGCACAAAAGGCTTACATTGATTCTTGATGATCTCTTAAGCCATGTGTGTGCTGACCAGTGCCTCCATATGGATTATAGTAAATGTTGTGGCGTTTCTGCAATCTCTCACTAGTTTAAGTAGTAATGAGTGTGTGTTTAATCAGTTAGCGGACATTCCTTATATTCTTGGAATAATATGATTTGTGAAATCAGGGTTAGACATAATGATGTGATCCAATCAGCAACAGCACAAATGTGAAATTGCAATTGGAAGTGTGAAGGTAGGCATCAGCACTCCAAAGCAGATAAATCAATGCATGTGAAGACATTAGAAATGATTGGAAGCTCCACAATCATTGACTTCCCACTTGTGTTTATTCCAATACATACTGATTTCACCTACTTGTAGAACAGCAGCACTTCATAGGAAGCTAAATGAGACACAGCACAGACCTTATAATTTTGCATTTGGATAGGTTCCTGGCACATTATCCTTTAGGTACAGCACAAATTTTTTTAATCAAATATACCTTTATTATATAAGGCAATAGTACACAACCAGTGGTTCATTAGTGACATGTGGCTCTTAGCTCCATGCTGTGCCGCTCACCATAGGAATCCTCAGTTATGACTATATGCACTGGCAATTTACATTGTTACAGTCATTTCCTATTCACAGAAAAACTTCAATTTCGATCACATTAGTCAAATTTAGATCCACAAATGTTTGCAGATTCATTAGTTCTTATTTCTCTATATTTAATATATACTGTAGGTTTAGTGTACCATAGCTCCTGATCATCACTAAAAGTTGAATGTAGCTCACAAACACTCTACAGAAGGATAGGGATGTCTGATATACTGTAAATCTGATATACTGTACAAATAGGTCATTTTTACAATTAGTAATATGGCCTGAGAGACTGTTGTAGAGGTTAAGCTTCATACAGTACCTTGAGATGTATAGTTATAATGAAAAATATACTGTAACTGTGAACAAGGTGAATACTGCAGAAGTGTATGTGCCAATTAAACAAATGGCACATCCCATCAACTAGGCTGCTCTACGGTATGTCTGTCCAGCTATCATGTGACATGTAATTGTCAAGTATGGATAGCAATGCAGTCAAAAGGGCCATATAAGACACACTTTTACTTAAGCTCTTCAACCTCATGCTTCATCATAATGATGTTACTTGTATGATAGGTTGACCGATTTTATTGTGGTATAACCAGAATCAAAAATGTTCCCATTGGCCTGAAAATTTGTGACAATATGAGGTCTCTTAGGACTCATATTTTTTTTTTCTCTCTCTCTATATATATATATATATATATATATATATATATATATATATATACACACACACACACAGTACAGACCAAAAGTTTGGACACACCTTCTCATTCAAAAAGTTTTCTGTATTTTCATGACCATTAAAATTGTAGATTCACACTGAAGGCATCAAAACTATGAATTAACACATGTGGAATTATATACTTAAACATTGTGAAACAACTGAAAATATGTCTTATATTCTAGGTTCTTCAAAGTAGTTACATTTTGCTTTGATTACTGCTTTGCACACTCTTGACATTCTTTTGATGAGCTTCAAGAGGTAGTCACCTGAAATGGTTTTCACTTCACAGGTGTACCCTGTCAGGTTTAATAAGTGGGATTTCTTGCCTTATAAATGGGGTTGGGACCATGAGTTGTGTTGGGCAGATGTCAGGTGGATACACAGCTGATAGTCCTACTGAATAGACTGTTAGAATTTGTATTATGGGAAGAAAAAAGCAGCTAAGTAAAGAAAAACGAGTGGCCATCATTACTTTAAGAAATGAAGGTCAGTCAGTCCGAAAAATTGGGAAAACTTTGAAAGGGTCCCCGAGTGCAGTCGCAAAAACCATCAAGCGCTACAAAGAAACTGGCTCACATGAGGACCGCCCCAGGAAAGGAAGACCAAGAGTCACCTCTGCTGCAGAGGATAAATTCATTCGAGTCACCAGCCTCAGAAATCGCAGGTAAACAGCAGCTCAGATTAGAGACCAGGTCAATACCACACAGAGTTCTAGCAGGAGACATCTCTACAACAACTGTTAAGAGGAGATTGTGTGCAGCAGGACTTCATGGTAAAATAGCTGCTAGGAAACCACTGCTAAGGACAGGCAACAAGCAGAAGAGACTTGTTTGGGCTAAAGAACACAAGGAATGGACATTAGACCAGTGGAAATCTGTGCTTTGGTCTGATGAGTCCAAATTTGAGATCTTTGGTTCCAACCACCGTGTCTTTGTGCGACGCAGAAAAGGTGAACGGATGGACTCTACATGCCTGGTTCCCACAGTGAAGCATGGAGGAGGAGGTGTGATGGTGTGGGGGTGCTTTGCTGGTGACACTGTTGGGGATTTATTCAAAATTGAAGGCATACTGAATCAGCATGGCTACCAAAGCATCTTGCAGCGGCATGCTATTCCATTCGGTTTGCGTTTAGCTGGACCATCATTTATTTATCAACAGGACAATGACCCCAAACACACCTCCAGGCTGTGTAAGGGCTATTTGACCAAGAAGGAGTGTGATGGGGTGCTATGCCAGATGACCTGGCCTCCACAGTCACCTGACCCGAACCCATTTGAGATGGTTTGGGGTGAGCTGGACCGCAGAGTGAAGGCAAAAGGGCCAACAAGTGCAAAGCATCTTTGGGAACTCCTTCAAGACATTTCAGGTGACTACCTCTTGAAGCTCATCAAGAGAATGCCAAGAGTGTGCAAAGCAGTAATCAAAGCAAAAGGTGGCTACTTTGAAAAACCTAGAATATGAGACATATTTTCAGTTGTTTCACACTTTTTTGTTAAGTATATAATTCCACATGTGTTAATTCATATTTTTGATGCTTTCAGTGTGAATCTACAATTTTCATAGTCATGAAAATACAGAAAACTCTTTGAATGAGAAGGTGTCCAAACTTTTGGTCTGTACTATATATATATATGTATATATATCTGCAACAAAAATATTATGGTTAAACCCGCCGATAAAGGCGGTTTGATGGCTGTGATGGTAGTCATGGACACCAACTGGTATGTGTCTGTAATTCTTAATCAATTGACTGATGCTAATGTATACAGTACAAGCATATACTTGATCATATGTAAAGAATACTGGTGATTTCCTTGAGAAGTTGTCAAAGGTCACGATTTCTCCACAGGCCATTTTTTCCTTCTTTGATGTCACCTCCTTTGATCATGTATGTGGTGTAGAGGCTGTAAGGAGACCTCTCGACACCACTGAATACACTGATAAATGCAAAGAATTCATTATTTTCTTGCTGAATATAGTTTTATGCTACAACTATTTTGTGTTTAGAGATGAATTCTTTGTTCAGCTATCAAAACGGATCAAAACGGAATCAAAAGCTATACAAACATCTTTATGGCATCTCTGGAGGAAACACATCTCTGTATCCCACCACTTCAGCCAAGTTCTGGGGTGGTGGCGGTACATAAATTATATTTTCCTGATTTGGTTACGTACCACTGAGACATTAACTGATTTGCACAATTTTTTGAACAAGATGGACACTTATTAATTTCACTTTGATCTCTTCATCAGAATCTATCCTACTTCTCAACACACTGGTCTTAAAAAAAACAACAAACTCATTACGGACATCTATCACAAACCGACTGACCATAACAAGCTGCTTAAGTTTGATAGCTGTTACCCTTAGTCCACAGGTAACTACCTTTCTTTCAGCCAACTCCTAAGAGTCAAACAAATTGTTCAGGATGAAAATGCTCTACCTCAGTGGCTTGATAAGATGTCTCTGAGGTTCTCATGCAGAGAATACTTGAGATGTCTTATTGAGTCACACATGCGCAAACTTTCTACCCCTTCGAGACCTGATAACTTACAAACACTGTAGTAAGATCACATTTATTTTCACATACTCAGAAGAGGGCAAAGCTATCACAGACATTGTCAGGAAACATTTATTAATTCTGTTCCGTAACCTAAGACATATCACCATCACATGTCAGATGTACATACGAGCACTATTGTACAAATTTATTTTGGCCTTAAAAGAGTTGGTCGTTTCCACTGTTTGAGGTGTGCCTATATGATCAAAGGGGGTTCATTCATACAACCGACATCTGGTGAACAATTTTACATTAAACATTTTCTGATCTGTGACTCCACCTTTATTATTTATCAGTTACAATGCCCATATCAATTACTGTATGTAACCAAGACAACACTTGGCCTCAAAACAAAATTAAATCAACCTAGATACATAATCAGGCAAAAAGAAAAGACCATCTAATATCAAAACATTTTACTGATGTTGAGTAGAGGATTTGAAATTTTTTATCACTGATCATATCCCACCTCTGAAAAGAGATGCCAACAGAGAGGTTCTCTTCAAACGAAGATAACTTAGGTGGATTTACAGAATCAAAACACTGAGACCATATGGTCTCAATGCAGACTTAAATTTGGGGATTTATGATTGGGGTGGAGTTTACTTACCAGATCCATGCATGATTTCCTCTCCTTAATCCAAAATTGTAGTGAATATTTGGTTATGTCATTTTTTTTATGTTCCTTACATTGTTTTCTTTATTTTTCAGATTACGAAATACCTGTTGCCATTTCTGGATATCACTACTTCAAGTGTTATTTTATTGAGCTTTAGTTTTACCTTATGTTTTACCTACTTACCTTTGCAGAACTGCCATTGTATCTTCACCCCCAGGTTCTGGATTCACTATATGGATAAATTAACCACCAAGTTGGGTTCTAACAGCATCTCTACTGTCACTTACTGTGATGAAATTGGATGATGGTGTTGGTTTGCACCCTGTGGATGGACATACAAATGTGCCCCTTCACTGGTTTGCATCTAGGGTGGGAACGCCACATGGAATGATTCCTGGTGTTGACCTCACCCTGAACCTAGCCTTGTATTCCCTTTTGATCACTTATTCCCCTGACAAACAGATTTTTGTACTTAGGTGTGAGGTTGCACAACACTTCTGCAAACCATGTTGCAGTATGGGAAAATCACTCCCCGAGGAGTCAGCTAACCTTCTGTGTTTAAGATATTGCTATGCTCCTGTTCCGATCCTGAAGATTGGAGTATATCAGCGTTCTAGTCATTAGTGCGGTGCTTGCTATAATTAATGTTATTGTATACTGGTTTCCATGGCCAACACCAAATTACTGTTTTCATTGGTGCATTGGAGGCGGACCTGCACAATGGTACTCTGATGTGACCTCACTATGTGATGGCAAGTCAGTATCACTGACATCATTAACACATGCACATTGCTTTTCCTCCAGCGCCGAATCGCTATAAGAAACCTGCGATGGTGAGCCTGTGAATGCAAATCTATCTTTTTTTATATTTAATGAATCACAGATAAAACAAATTTCAAGACGTTTACTCATCTCTAATATATATACAGTAATATAATAATATTCGTAGGCGGAGGTTTCCCCCTAGCAGTGCTGCCGGTGACATCATCGGTACTAATGGGCTTCAGCGCTGCCCTAGCCGTTTTATAAGCTACAGCACTAAAGCCCACCCATTAGTGCAGTTGACATCACCGGCAAAACTGCTAGGCGGAAGCCTCCACCTAGCTTTCCCCAAGGAGAGCTGGATACATTGCCGGACCTGCTAAAAGGCCTTTGGCCTGTGCGATTGTCACAGGGCAAAGGAGAGCATTGGAGCATGAAATGCTCTGATGTTCATATCAGGGGGCTGTCTTGGTGTAAACAGGGCTATGCCTGGGTTCTGAACCCAGACAACCCCTTTAAGGTAGCCTTTTGGTAAGTTCAATTAGCAGTTTGCAGTCAATAATTTAAAGGTACAGCTGAGGCAAAACTTTCCTGTCTAACATTTAGACAGTGTAAACATGGTAGTCACTTTTGTCTAGCTTTATACCATCTACTGAATGGGTTACTTTGCTTCAATATTTTAGCATAATTTTAGGGCAGGTTGCTGCATTTCATTCCATGCTTATTTTCCTGTATACCATTCCCCTTCTCAGCTAAGCTATGACCACTTTTCATAATTAAACTTAAAAATATATACAAATTGTGTAAAACACATTATAAAGTGATAAAGGGCATTTACACCAGTTCTTGGAGCAAATTGAACCAGTATTCTGACACATTCAATTGACAAAGATGCTGCATAAAATTTGTAATCTAGATTATTTGCATTTAGTATTTTACGTGCTCTGGGACAATGGTTTTAAAGATGGAATTTTTTTTTTTAGTAATCATTAGTTCACTCAACTATCAGGTGTAGGGATCAGCCTTTGAATCAGCACACAGCAGCCTTTTCTTTTGGTTTCAAAAACCCAGCAACGAAAACAGTCTTTTATTCTTGTACAAAAAAAAAAAAAATCATATGAGAATTCACAGCCGAGACCGGTTTACCCCAGCCGGTCTACAGAAACATGTTCTATACAATACAGGCAATTTATAACAGTACCATAACCTCACAGGGTGGTTGTGGACTTTACTATTTACTCTGTCCTCAGTCCTTAGTCCCTCAGGCACTGCAAGCTCCAGCTCTCACCTACAGCATTCCATATTCAGAGTGAGGGCCTCCACCCCTCCAGCTGGGGCTGCTGGCTGTTAAATAGGCCAGGTAACACCCGGCCTGGACCATGGGGAGTAGTCACCCACCCAGCACTATGACTACTCCCAGTAAGAGCCGTCCCGGAGCAGCTGTTCACAGCTATATTAAATAGTATTAGTGTCAGCCACCTACTGCTGCTGGCACCTTGAAAAAACTGGCTCTTACTTGACCGAGGCCAGGAACCTCAGTGACACGTACCTCCCATCTACCAGGACCCCTTGTGCCTTCCTACACAGGTTAATAATCTAAAGTGCCACAATGTTTAACTAGTATAGTGAAAATACAATTTTCACTGCATTTCATCATCATCATTATTACTAATCTATTAGTATTAACCCCTTGACGTCAGCCATACAGCTATTTACGTCCTATCTGCACATACTCTATGCAGATAGCACATATTTAAACGTTCGGGCTGCTCTTTAATCCAAGCGCTGCAAAATGCTTGGATTAAAGCTTCTGCCCCTAAACTGCCACTGTCATGGACAGTGTACAGTTCAGTAATGCCGGCAAAGGACCAATCAGGCTGGTCCCTTGCTGACGATCGCTCTGATTGGTTAGTCTGTGCAGACTAACCAATTGGATCGCGGCAGTGTAAAAATGCCGGTTTCAGGCTCTGATCTACACTCTGCAGATCAGAGCCTGAAATCAGGCAATAGTTGATCAGTGCCCCGAATCTGTGCCCCTCACCTGGGTCCTCTTCCCGGATCTGTGCCCCCATCTGTGTGCCTAATGTGTAGCGGAAGCGCTTCTGTGCGCAATCAGCACCTGCTTTTAACTAGCATGTCCGGCCTTTACATCTAAATGTGCCCGCCTGTGTCCCCTGCCGTCATCTGAGCCCCGTGCCCCCATCTCTGCCCCCTGTTGTTGCTGGTCCTCCTGTGATGGCGGCGGCTCAGTTCCTGTGCCACTGCCATCAGCAGCGAGTGTCAGCTGTAAGCTGACACGCTGCAATAACCATTTAGATGCTGCGGTAGCAGCATTCATGGGGTTAATAGAGGGAGGGGCTCCTCTCTCAACCATCGGGCTGCCGCACTGCGATGGCAGCTGCCTGATGGTTGCCATGGCATCCGAACGCTTTGCTAAAGCGTCCAGTGTTGCCATCTATCAGGAAGCCTGCTAGTATTATAATTTGCAATGCAAGGGCACTGCAAAGTATAATAAAGCCATCAGCCACACTGGATCTTCAAGATCCAAGTGGGACTTGATAAAAAAAAGTGTGAAAATAAAAAAAGTAAAAAAAATAAAAAAAATAAAAAATAAAATAAATAGCATTTTCCCATACGCTCATTTATAAAAGATTAAAAAAATAAATAAAAAATACCCATAATTGGTATTGCCACGTCCGTAATGATGTGATCTATAAAATGATTATGGTATTAACCCCGCATGGTAAACGCTGTAAACATTTTTTAAAAAAGGCAGAATTGCTGTTGTTTTGCCTCACCTCCCCAAAAAAATAAATACAAAATTGATCAAAAAATCATATGCATCCCAAATCATATGATACCAATAAAACTACTTCCCATCCCACAAAAAATAAGCCCTCATATAACTATGTTTATGGAAAAATAAAAAAGTTATGGGTCTTAGATTTTGGTGATGCAAAAAAAATTAATAAAAAGTGATTTTATGATATAAAAGTGGTAGAACATAAATAAAACAATATAAATTTGGTATCACCATAACCATATCAACCCACAGAATAAAATTATCTTATCAAATATACCACATGGAGAACCCCATAAAAAATAAAAATAAAAAACACTGGCAGAATTGCAAAATTAGCCCACTTCACCTCATAAAAAAATTAAATAAAAAGCAATCAAAATGTCATATGTAACCAAAAATGGTATCATTAAAAACTAAAGCCCATCCCGCAAATAATTATTTTTAAAAATAAAAAAATCTATGGCCCTTAAAATCTTTCTAAATTATGGGGTGCATTTTCTCCTGTTATCACCTGCTAACGTTAAACATTTTCGCTTAAGCGACTTTTTCTTGTAAAAAATATAATTTTTCATTTTCACAACTATGTGTTTCTAAATATTATGAAACGTCTCTGAGGTAAAAGTGGATAGTAAACCCCTCAATAAATTCTTTGAGAGGTGTAGTTCCAAAATGGAGTCACTTTTGGGGGGTTTCTTCTGTAGGAGTGCCTTAATGTGCCTTCCAATATGACACAACACCAATAAGCCATTCCAGCAAAATTTATATGGTGCTCCTTTTCTTCTGAGAAGTACCGTGTGCCAATAAAGCTGTTTACAAACATAAATGGGGTGTTTCCGTAAACTGCAGAATCAGGGTAATAAATATTGAGCTTCGTTTTGCTGTTAACCCTTGATATGTTATAGCAGGGCTGGCCAACCTGCGGCTCTCCAGCTGTTGCAAAACTACAACTCCCAGCATGCCCAGTCTGCCCTACAGCAGGGCATGGTGGGAGTTGTAGTTTTACAACAGCTGGAGAGCCTCAGGTTGGCCAGCCCTGTGTTATAGGAAAAATTGTATTAAAATTAAAAATCTGCACAAAAACTGAAAATTATAAATTTCACCTCCATTTTCCTTTAATTCTTGTGGAACACCTAAAAGGTTAACATAGTTTGTAAAACCAGTTTTGAATACTTTTAGGGGTGTAGTTTCTAAAATGGGGTCAATTATGGGTGGTTTTTTTTATTATGTAAGGTCCTCAAAGTGACTTCAGAACTGAATTGGTCCTTGAAAAAGTCAGTTTTGAGAATTTGGTAGAAAATTTGAAAAATTGCTTCTTAAATTCTGAGCCTTCTAACGTCCTAAAAAAAAAAAAAAAAAAAAAAAACTTTAATTTTCAAAATTATGCCAACATAAAGTAGACATATGGGGAATGTTAAGTAAAAACTATTTAATGAGGTACCACTATCTACCTGTGAGACGTAGAAATTCAAATTTAGAAAATTACATTTTTTTCCAAATTTTCTGTAAACTTGGGATTTTTTATAATATAAAGGTAAAACTTATCAACCCAAATTTACCTCTAACATCAAGTACAAGATGTCACGAGAAAACAATCTCAGAATGCCTTTAATAAATAAAAACGTTCCAAAGTTATTAACATATAAAGTGACACATGCCAGATATGCAAAATTTAGCCTGGTCACCAAGGTAAAAAATAGCTTGGTCTTGAAAGGGTTAATATTTCAATGAAATGAAATACTGGAGAATGGAATAACTGTAAATAGAAAATGTTCTATAGGCATAACTAACAGGGTAGCCGGCATAGTAGCTGCTATGAGGCCCAACAACTAAGGGGACCCATTTCCACTCAGACAAAAGAGTAGTAAAACGCTTAGAATGTTGCATAAGAAATTTAATACAACCTCATTCTAAGTTTCACAATGAAGTCTCTCAGTTAATTCATCTTTTTGCCTTTTTGCATTATATCGTCCATGACCATTTTTATTTTTTTGTGCTGTCACATCACTGAGTAGATTACACCCTTGCTGTGACATCGTAGTCTTTATTATCTCTGTACTGTGACCTCACTGTGTGTATTTTGCCAATATTGTGACATCGGTTTGTGAAGTATTCCTATACTGTGACTTCACTGTATATATTTTCCCTGTGCTATAACATCACTGTGTGCACTGTGACATCACTATGTGCTTTATCCCTGTGCATTTGTAACGCCAATCATGTGTTTCTGAACATGTTGCTCAACGTGTTCATGGGACCCATGGTTACTTTTTATGCTTCTGGGGATGACCAAGTCACATGAATTTTGATCTTTATGCAGAATGATCAATTTTGATTATTATTAGAGATGAGCGAGCACTAAAATGCTCGGGTGCTCGTTATTCGAGTCGAACTTTTCCCAATGCTCGGGTGCTCGTTTCGAGTAACGAACCCCATTGAAGTCAATGGGAGACTCGAGCATTTTTTGTGGGGGACCAAGGCTCTGCCTAGGGAAGGCTGGGTGAAAACCTGGAAACCTCAGAAAATGATGGAAACACCACGGAAATGGACAGGAAACAGCAGGGGCAGCATGCATGGATGCCTCTGAGGCTGCTTAATCCCACCATTACCCCAAATTCTCAGGCAACAGCCTGGTGGTTACCCTCATGGCAATTGTGCTCACCCAGACCAAGAAAGGCGATGCAAATACCCATCACATGTTAGGGAAGCACCCAACTAGGTGCAACGAAGGTCCATCACTGCCTGCAGGTGACACCACTGCTCATGCTGGCACTGCAGCTAAAATCAAGTTTAGTATCTGTTCTTATCAGTTGCTGTGGCTGTTGGATGTATAGTGGTGAGCATAGCTGCTTCCCAAGAATCTAAAAAATAAATCAGTACAATATCTAATACGTCCCCCTACCCGGGTAAATTGTTTGGAGAGAGGGCCTGTAGGTGGGGGGAAGGAGGTTTCGCTGGAAGAGCCAGAGGAGTGCCCCCTGGGCTAGCGTGTGTGGTGGTGACAACAGCCGGAATGGATTTAGAAAAACTGTTGCATCAACCGGCGCGGTATCGATTCTTCTCAGTTTAATACCGTATACGTCCCCTATCTTGGGACCTTATATTTTATGGATTATTCGACCACGGAAAACGGAAAAAGAGCTTGCTCTGGCCAGGGGAGTGTCTTTCCCACTGCAGCTAAGGGGACGTGTCCATGCGCTGCCTATCACAGGTCAGGAGGCAATTAAAAGAAGAACAAAAAAAACATCAGTACAACATCTAATACGTCCCCTATCCGGGTAAATTGTTTGTAGAGTGGGCCTGTAGGTGGTGGGCAGGCTGGGGAAAGGAGGTTTCACTGGAAGAGCCAGAGGAGTGCCCCCTGGGCTAGCGTGTGTGGTGGTGACAACAGCCGGGTGTAGTTAGAATGACGACGCAGGACCCCAACTTAAAATTTATCATCAACCGGTACAGTCGTAAATTATGAGATTGATCAAGTGTGGTATGTCTTCTATGTATACTACTCAGTTTAATACCGTATATGGCAGCTATCCGGAAAAATAGTTTGGAGAGAGAGAGAGAGAAAAAGATAGGACAAAGAAGTAAATTATTTGGAGAGAGGGCCTGTAGGTGGGGTGGCAGGCTGGGGGGAAGGAGGTTTCGCTGGAAGAGCCAGAGGAGTGCCCCCTGGGCTAGCGTGTGTGGTGGTGACAACAGCCGGGTGTACTTAGAATGAAGACGCAGGACCCAACTTAAAAATTTATCATCAACCGGTACAGTCGTAAATGATGAGATTGATCAAGTGTGGTATGTCTTCTATGTATACTACTCAGTTTAATACCGTATATGGCAGCTATCCGGAAAAATAGTTTGTAGAGAGAGAGAGAGAAAGATAGGACAAAGAAGTAAATTGTTTGGAGAGAGGGCCTGTAGGTGGGGTGGCAGGCTGGGGGGAAGGAGGTTTCGCTGGAAGAGCCAGAGGAGTGCCCCCTTGGGCTAGCATGTGTGGTGGTGACAACAGCCGGGTGTAGTTAGAATGACGACGCAGGACCCCAACTTAAAAATTTAGCATCAACCGGTACAATTGTCAATTATGAGCTACATCAAGTGTGGCATGACTTTTAAATGGATATTGCATGTGGTCACGTACTCCCTGGAACCCCATAGTCACCCCTTCCCTGATGTGCTAGCCCAGAACATTCTCTGCCCCAATTCGCAAGACCTTTTGCTGTTTCCGTGTGCTGACAGTGTGGATTTACCAGTGTTGTCTGAGGAGATGGTGGACAATGGCGAGACACAGGTGTCGGGGGGTGAGGTAGTTGTATGGGAAGCAAGTTACAGTGGGGACTCCTTGGGGGGAATTTCTCAGGATGGGACAGATTCAACTTGGGTGGATCAGGCACAGGAACAGATCAATTTTGGGGGGTTTATTTAACTTTTATTTAGCAAAAATAACCACAGAGATATTTATTCGTTATCTTCTCTGCGCAGTCTGGCTTAGGGGTTCGTCACTTTGATGGCGAGCTGTGCCGCTCTCTCCACAATGGTCTGTAGGTTCTTAGATGGAGACGTAGTCGGCGATTTCAGTACAGAAGGACTTGTTGCTCATCAACAGAACCACGACCTCCTTGACATTGTGGACAAGGAATTTGAGGGTGGACCAGGAATTTGCGGAACAATGTGAGCAGCATGTGTTTGGTCTTCTACTTGCTACCGTATCCAATGTTGGGCAATATAGATTCGCAAGTAATATTATTTTTCACACCTATCCCAAAAATAAAAATGTATGCAGTTTGCGCAAATAAAACTGGAAACTGGAATTGGAGAGAGGGCCTGTAGGTGGACCTCCGGAAAAATTGTTTGGAGAGAGGGCCTGTAGGTGGACCCCCGGAAAAATTGTTTGGAGAGAGGGCCTGTAGGTGGACCTCCGGAAAAATTGTTTCGACAGAGGGCCTGTAGGTGGAACTCCGGAAAAATTGTTTGGAGAGAGGGCCTGTAGGTGGACCTCTGGAAAGATTGTTAGGACAGAGGGCCTGTAGGTTGACCTCCGGAAAAATTGTTTGAAGAGAGGGCCTGTAGGTGGACCTCCGGAAAAATTTTTTGGAGAGAGGGCCTATAGGTGGACCTCTGGAAAAATTGTTTGAATAAAGGGCCTGTAGGGGGCCCTCCTGAAAAATTATGCTAAAAGAGTGCCAGTTGGACCTCTAAAAAATGGTGTTTTTTGGGTCAGCGTTAGGCAAAGACGATATGTAGGAAGAGTAGGAGGAGGAGTAGAGAAGAGGAATCGGATACATAAGTTATTTAAATCTTTAGCTGCTTTCCCCCGGAGGAGATTTGAATTCCGGTGAAATCCAGGCTTTGTTCATTTTAATAAGCGTCAGCCTGTCAGCGCTGTCAGTTGACAGGCGTGTACGCTTATCGGTGATGACGCCACCAGGTGAGCTGAATACCCGCTCTGACAGCACGCTAGCGGCAGGGCAGGCCAGCACCTCCAAGGCGTACAGCGCCAGTTCAGGCCACGTGTCCAGCTTTGAAACCCAGTAGTTGTATGGAGCAGAGTGATCGCTACGGACGTTGGTATGGTCAGCTAGGTACTCCCTCACCATCTTTCTGTACAGCTCCCCCCTACTCTGCCTAGACTGCGGACAGGTGACAGTGTCTTGCTGGGGTGACATAAAACTGGCAAAGGCCTTGGAGAGCGTTCCCCTGCCAGTGCTGGACAAGCTGCCTGCTCGCCTCCTCTCCCCCGCTACTTGGCCCACAGAACCATGCCCTCTGCCGCTAGCGGCGTCAGATGGAAGAATTGTTTCAGCTTGTGCACCAGGGCCTGTTGATATCTATTCACTCTCATACTCCTTTCCTCTGCAGGGATGAGAGTGGAAAGGTTCTGCTTGTACCGTGGGTCCAGGAGAGTGAACACCCAGTAATCGGTGTTTGAAAAAATTCTTCTAACGCGAGGGTCACGGGATAGGCAGCCTAACATGAAGTCTGCCATGTGCGCCAGAGTCCCAACACGCAAGAATTCCCTCTCCTCACTGGCCTGACTCTCCATTTCCTCCTCCTCCTCCTCCTCCTCCAAGTCCTCCTCTTCAGCCCATACACGCTCAAGAGTTAAGGACTGAGCACTGGTACCCTCTACTGTCTCGCCGACATTCTCCTCCTCTTCCTCCTCATCCCCCTCCTCCGATACGCGCTGAGAAACAGACGGAGGGTGCTCTGGCTATCAAGCGACGTATCTTCCTCCACCGTCTCTTGTGACAAGCGCAAAGCATCCGACTTGATGCTGAGCAGTGAGTTTTTCAACAGGCAAAGCAGCGGGATGGTGAGGCTGATAATGGCGGCATCGCCGCTGACCATCTGTGTTGACTCCTCAAAGTTGCTCAACACCTGGCAGATATCAGACATCCACGTCCACTCCTCATTGTAGACTTGAGGAATCTGACTGACCTGACTACCAGTTCTGGTGGAAGATGACATCTGGCAGTCTACAATCGCTCTGCGCTGCTGGTAAACTCTGGATAACATGTTTAATGTGAATTCCATCTCGTGGGCACGTCGCACAACAGTCGGTGAGCGGGCAGTTGTAGGCGGCGCTGCGCTGCCCTGAGAGTGGCAGCATCTGTGGTCGACTTGCGGAAATGCGCACAGATGCGGCGCACCTTGGTGAGCAAATCAGACAGATTGGGGTATGTCTTGAGGAACCGCTGAACTATTAGATTGAACACGTGGGCCAGGCATGGCACATGTGTCAGTCTGCCGAGTTGCAGAGCCGCCACCAGGTTACGCCCGTTGTCACACACAACCATGCCTGGCTTAAGGTTCAGCGGTGCCAGCCACAGATCGGTCTGCGCCGTGATGCCCTGTAACAGCTCTTGGGCGGTGTGCCTTTTGTCACCTAAGCTCAGCAGTTTGAGCACCGCCTGCTGGCGCTTACCCACGGCACTGCTGCTGCGCCTAGAGCTACCGACTGAAGGCGCCGTGCCCACGGATGGTAATTCGGTGGAGGAGGAGGAGGGGTGGGAGGAGGAGGAGGCATAGTACGTCTGAGAGACCGTGACCGAGGTAGGCCCCGCAATCCTTGGTGTGGGCAGTACATGAGCGGCCCCAGGGTCATTCTCGGTCCCAGCCTCCACCAAGTTAACCCAATGTGCCGTCAGTGAGATATAGTGTCCCTGCCCGGCAGCACTTGTCCACGTGTCCGTGGTTAGGTGGACCTTCTCAGAAACAGCGTTGGTCAGGGCACGGATGATGTTCTCCGACACGTGCTGGTGTAGGGCTGGGACGGCACATCGGGAAAAATAGTGGCGGCTGGGGACGGAATACCGAGGGGCAGCCACCGCCATGAGATTGCGAAAGGCCTCGGTCTCTACCAGCCTATAGGGCAGCATCTCCAGGCTAAGCAATTTGGAGATGTGGACGTTGAGGGCTTGGGCATGTGGGTGGGTGGAACTGTATTTCCTCTTGCGCTCCAGCGTCTGCTTTAAAGACAGCTGAACGCTGCGCTGGGACACGTTGGTGAACACTGTTGAGGATCGTGGAGGCGAAGGTGTGGTTTTCCGGCGGGAGGCGCTCGTGCCGGGGTCCTGGGCAGGGGTTGACTAGCAGAGGCAGCGAGTGACGCAGGGGGTTGACTAGCAGAGGCAGCGAGTGACACAGGGGAAGGAGCAGTGGTGTGACCCGCAGGAGGTGGTGAACGGCCTTGGTTCCATTGAGTGGGGTGTTTAGCACTCATATGCCTGCGCATGCTGGTGGTGGTTAGGCTAGTAGTGGTGGCACCCCTGCTGATCCTGGTGTGGCACAGGTTGCACACCACAGTCCGTCGGTCATCCTCACTTTCTTTAAAGAACCTCCAGACTTGCGAACATCTAGGCCTCGCCACGGGAGCTTCACTACGTGAAACAGTTGCTGCTGATGCACCAGCTCTGGCCCTGCTTCTCCCTCTGGCCACACCACTGCCTCTTACAACCTGTTCTGGTGCAGCACTCGCCTCCGCCTCAGAAGCACTGTCTTCACTCGGCATATCAACCCAGCTTGGGTCAGTCACCTCGTCATCCTCCGATTCCTCAGTCTGCTCCCCCCTCGGAATTCCTCCCCTAACAACAACTTCACCACTGTCTGACAACCGTGTCTCCTCATCGTCTGACACCTCTTTACAAACTTCTTCCACTGACTCAACATTGTCATCATCATCACCCACAGACTGCGACAGTTGGAAAACTTGGGCATCGGGAACGAGGTCAGCAGCAACCTGAGAAGTGGTTTGTGACTCTGGGAAGGGTCCAGAAAACAGTTCCTGAGAGTATGCCGGATCACAATCCAAATTTTCCTGGGAGGGGGCAGACTGGGGGAAGGAGGTTGAGGTGGAGGAGCCAGAGGAGTGCTCCCTTGGGTAACGTGGGTGGACTGCGTGGAAGACTGACTGGTGGACAAATTACTTGAAGCATTGTCCGCAATCCACGACATCAGCTGTTCGCACTGTTGTGGTTTCAACAGTCCTCTACCACGTGTCCCTGTAAGTTGAGACATGAAGCTAGGGAGTGTAACTCTGCGGCGTTCCACAGCTCCCTCATCAGCAGATACTGTCTCACCCTGACCAGGACCACGGCCTCTGCCCCTGCAGTAATTGAATGCCCACGCCCTCG
>ONZH01000654.1:0-46410 GCA_900303285.1 Rhinella marina | reverse complement strand
TGAGGTATTTAGCGCCTATGTACGGACTAGGTTGTTTGTTTTTTTCCTGAAAAGGCTATTCCATTGGATTGCCATAAACACTTCTGTGAAGTCCAGGAATCTGCTACTTGTGATACTAAAGCTAAAAGCTTTGTTAAAGGACTATGCTCATTTGATTTGATCAGCAACAATCATACCGAGAGCGAGAAAACATTCAGAAGAAGCAAAATGGATTAGGAGGAGCCTGGCCACGCGACAATATGGCCGATTAGCCGATCAGCTCCGGTGACTGCGCCGTAACAAAGGGCTTAAACAAAACTAAAAACATTTAAAACAAATACTTACCTTCTCCGGTCTCCCGCGATGACAAAAGGAAAGAAGGATGAGCGGGCGCCGCGCCATATTGCAGGACTCACAGCAGGAACAAACTCACCACAAGATGGCGCCGGCTCCTCACACAGCAGCGAAGCAACGGCTTCTTTCTGTGAGGAAACCAATGGGGGGCAGCAAAAGCAGCAATATGCCGACATTAACCCCTAACAAATCAAATTTTAACCCCCAAAACATCACTAATACTACAGAGAATAAACAAGAAAAAAAATAAAAGAACGTTATCTTTTTCCCCTCAAACACTAACAAATACAAATGAACCAGCAAAAAAAAAAAAAAATATATATATATATATATATACCACCACAAAATTCCTCTAAATACAGTTCAAGCCAAAAAACCTCATCTAACGAACAACCCATTACAGAGAGTATGTTAAAAGATATGCTATCAACTCTCCAATCAAATATATGCGATAAAATAGGGCAAGCTATTCAAAATATTCACCAAGACATAGAAAACCTATGCTCACGTACGTCTCATATAGAAAACATAATGGAGGAATTTATTACAGCCCACAACGACTTAGCAGATGCATATGACAACGCAACCTCCGAAATTAAATGGTTAAAAGAAAAAGTAACAGACCTAGAAGACAGATCACGCAGAAATAACGTAAAACTAAGAGGAATATCTGAAGAAATTGACCCTTCGACTCTTGAAAAATATATTCAACAACTTCTTAAATTGGTGTTACCGACATACGACAATACATTGCTTGTCCTAGACCGAGCACATAGAATACCTAAATCCAAATCTGTACCACCAAACGCTCCAAGAGACGTACTCGTCAGAATACATTTCTACCACATAAAAGAACTATTACAAGAAAATAGAAAAGGAAACGCTCTGCCTGAACCGTACCAAAATGTACAAATTTTTCCAGATCTCTCTGCTGCAACTTTAAGAGCCAGAAAAGATCTATCTACCATCACTAATACCCTCAGAGAAAACGAGATCAGATATAAATGGGGATTCCCTACCAAAATAATCATCAGAAAAGAAGAAACAACGTACATAATCCAGAACGTAGAAGAAGGAGAAGAGCTAATACAACAATGGAACTTAAAGCGAACACCTAAACAAGGACCTGTCCAGAATACCACCCAAAAGAAAATAACTCCAGAATGGAAGACCATCGGAAAAAGAGGAAATCACTCTTAATGAACAATATCAAAGAAAACATCAATTGGCGCAAGTTCACCTGAACTGATTTATCCGCTGCTTATACTATATGCCTCTTAAAGGCAATAATAACTATAAATGTTTATATTTATGTTTATATTCTTGTTATAGATTATTCTATTATATATTATCTAAGATAAGAATTCCCCATGGCTGGACATGCCGACATGCATCTCTATACATCACACTACTTTATAAGATAAAAAATACTAACAAACCATTACGAACACTAATTAATGATATAATACACAATAGGATAACATCCCCTTTACAACATAAAAATGACCATAAACATTATTTCTATTAATGCTAAAGGCCTAAACAGTCCAACTAAACGCTACTTACTATGGAATGAAGCAATTTCATCTAAATGCGACATTCTCTTTACACAAGAAACACTAAAGACAAAACACCAAAATGTCAACATCCAAGTTTTACGCATATATTCTTAGCCTCAATTAACAAAAAAAAAAAAAAAGAGGAGTCATGATTGCGAGAGGAGTCATGATAAAAAACAACTTAAAAATGACAAACAAGGTAGATTTATAATACTAACAAGTAAACTAAACAATATCAAATATACTCTGGTAAATATATACTCTCCAAATACCAAACAAAATGAATTTATAGCACAAATTTTCTCAAAAATAAAAAAAAAATAAAAAAAAATCGCACAAGGTACCATAATAATAGGTGGTGACTTTAATGATATTATGTTTTCTGACTTAGACTCTACTTCCACCTCAAGACGAAATTCTAACATTCACAATCTCATTGTCAAAGAAGGATATTTAGATGTATGGAGATGTCATCACGGAACAGAGAAAGACTACACCTTCTACTCTATACCAAACAATTCATACTCAAGAATAGACATGTTCCTTATAAGTAGACAAGATCTATATAAAACTGATAATCCAACTATTGGAAATATTTCTTGGTCAGATGACGCACCCATATCACTAGAACTCAAAGAACAATATCCAGGCCCATCTACACCACTATGGCGTCTACAAGACTATATAATCAACCATCCAGAATACACAGATAAACATAAGTCATCATTAAAAGAATACTTTTCTATTAACAACAACACCGATACCCAACCCCTTCTCAGTATGGAACGCTCATAAAGCAGTAATGCGAGGTATATTTATACAAACAGCAGCGCACATAAATAAATTGAAAAAAGAAAAAAATCGCTTATATTACTCAAGAATTAACAAAATTCGAGAACAGAAACAAAAAAAATCCAAATAAAACTGATTCTAATAACATAAAAAAACTAAGAACAGAATTACAAGAAATCCTAACAAACCAATACGGAAAAATATTACTAAAATATAAAATGAACTTTTATGCCAATAATAATAAACCAGGGAAATTTTTGCCAAGACAAGCCAAAACTAGAGAAGCCAAACAAAGAATAGCCTACCTACAATCAGAAAATAATCAAAAAATAATAAAAATTTAAAGAATACTACTCTTCCTTATATAACCTTAAAAACGACCCAAGTATAGCTCAACCAACTACCCAAAATATTGAAGAATTTCTTAAATCTCTAAATTTACCTAAAATAAATTCCATTCAGTTACAATCTATCAACACACCATTAAATAAAACAGAAATTTCACACGCCATAAAACAATTAAAATTAGGTAAATCTCCAGGACCCGATGGTCTAACTAATAGATACTAAAAAATATTCGCAGAAGAATTAATACCCAATTTAGAAAAAGTATACAACCTAGCTGCAAATATAAAATCCTTTCCAAAAGAAATGCTAGCGGCTACAATTATAACTCTACCTAAAGCAGGAAAAGACCCTATTACACCATCTAACTTTCACCCAATCTCCTTACTTAACACCGATGTTAAAATATATGCAAAAATAATAGCAAATAGACTGATCAATATCCTTCCTTCAATAATAAACCAAGACCAAGTAGGCTTCATTAAAGGAAGACAAACTTTTGATGCTACACGTAGAATAATAAACCTTATACAACATTGTAAATCAGCAAATATCCCATCTTTTTTCATATCATTAGATGCTGAAAAGCATTTGATAGAATACACTGGGGCTATCTAGAAGCTGTACTATGTAAATTCGGTCTGACTGACTTTATAAACTCAGCAATTATGGCACTATATTCCAATCCTTCTGGGAAAATCTATAATTCCGGTTACATATCAAATTCCTTTAATATCACCAATGGTACAAGACAGGGATGCTCCCTATCACCCCTAATATTCGCATTATTAATAGAACCACTAGCTGAAATAATCCATATAAATACAAAAATAACAGGAATTAAAGTAGGAAAAATAGAGCATAAAATAACACTATATGCTGATGACATAATATTTACATTAACAAACCCAAAAACATCACTAAATACACTACAAACTATCCTATCCAATTTTAATATGATTTTGTATTATAAAATAAACGAAAATGAATCTCAAATCCTAAATGTAAATATCTCCCATAAGTTACAATCAGAAATAAGTACACAATTTCCTTATCAATGGAATAACAAAAAATAAAATACCTAGGAATACATATCACCTCCACAAGCCACAACTTATATAAAGAAAACTATAAACCCTTACTAACTACGGTACCCCAAAAAATACAGTCATATACAAAATGACAACTATCATGGGCGGGTAAAATAGCCATAGTAAAAATGTTTATCCTTCCATCCATATTATACATATTTCGTACAATTGCTATTCCAATTAAAAATACCTTTTTTACACAACTACAGAGTATACTTTCCAAATTTATATGGACAGACAAAAAACCTAGAATAAACTTTGATATTATGACACAACATTGGAAATTAGGAGGCATGGGACTACCAAATATTAAAAAATACTACAATGCGACATTACTAGACCAGACAAAAAACTGGTGGCCAAACTCAGAAACAAGTAGAAAACACTGGGTCCAAATAGAAGAGCACACCCTACAATCAGACCCCATCACTATTCTTAGATCTGCCAAATTACAAAAAATAGATCACTACAAATTTACACTAAGTATAAAAGCCACACAAACCATTTGGGAAAATTACGTTAAGAAAAATCCTCCATCCAAAAAAATTAACTTACACCAATTACATATATTAAAACAATATGCCCAGATATTAACCTCTCTAATTGGGAAAAAAATGGAATAAAAAAAATTAAAGACCTAACTGATCCCAATGATCAACATAAACTACACTCATTTACCCATTTATCATCTCAATATCACATACCTAGAACAGATTTCTATAAATATCTAAGAATCAGACACTCATTCTTACATTCTCCAATTAATGATCTAATTTTCCCAAAATCTGCATTTATATTCTTTTCTACTCAAAGTATGACTAAAGGTATCTCTACTTTTTATGCTGATATAAATAACAATAATATTTCTCTGAAAAATAAATACTTAATACAATGGGAAAAAGACTTAGGAACAACGTACTCCCCTGAAGAATGGAAGACTACGTTTAATTGGACCAACAAAATCTCTAAAGGAATGCACCGCTGCGAACTATCGAGAAAGTTATTACTAAGATGGCGTCTAACTCCGGCAAAACTAAACCATATGAACTCTAATTATTCAGATTTATGTTGGAAAGGTTGTGGACTCCGAGGAACTTATCTACATCTCTGGTGGACGTGCCCCAAAATACAAACATTCTGGAAAACCGTAGTTAACAAGCTTAATGGAATGTTACATACGAACATACAACCGTCCCCAGACTTCGCTTTATGTTTCCTAACTAACCAACATATCCCAAAACATATCAGAGCAGTCGGATCTCACATAATGCTGGCTGCAAGAAGTCTAATGGAAATGGAAGAGCCAAGAAATTCCGACCATCTCAGAAGTCTGGACCCTAGTCTCACAAGCACACAACATGGAAATTACATTTGCTTCCTACTCGTTATCTCTAGAAAAAACCCAAAAATATTGGTCCATATGGAAACCAAATTATTTAAGTAACTCATCAAACTAAAACCCTTTTTAACCTATCAATAAACTCCACTTAGCAGAAGATATCATTATATTAGTTTATAGACTTATAGAGTATATAGATATATATATAAGTTGTTACTTATGAGAATGTATTAAATGTAATGTAATAATATAAATAGATGTATTAATATGCATATTCAGAGCAGGTATGTGTGAAACGTGGATGCATATGAATATGTATAAGATAATATCACTGTGGTTTACATATGCATCATTAAGTTTTTCGCTCGAATACAATTGAAATACTGTATTGAACATTTATATATAAAGTTATATTTATATTTAATAAGTATATATACTACTAAATACATGATGTCGACATGTCCGACCTACCCCTATCCCCCTTAGTAGTTATGAATGAAAGAAATACTATTAACTTATTGTGATACAAAACAGCTACTATTAACATGTAATATGTAACTTTATTAAAAAAAAAAAAAAAAAAATCAATAAAAATTTGTTGACTAGAAGCAAAATGGACAATTACTCTATATTCCTTCTAATATTCTACCAGGATATAACTGGTGACAAAGAAGGGGAATGACAAAGAAGTCAGAGCTGTTCAGAGTGAGTTATATGACATTTCAGAAGATCAAGGAATTAGAGATATGTTTGAAAGTCAAAAACTGTGTCCAGAAAATCTGTGTTACCACATGTCGTCAGAAGTGATAAATCTTGTACAAGAACATTACTGGGATATGATCATAGACTTTATGTGACTCAAATTTAAGATGAATAAGTGAAACTACAGTGTCAAAACCGTGACAAGACAAGAGGAAGATGATGAGAAGAAGATGCCTGATAAGATAGTAGATTAGTTACTAAATCTATTTCATTGGTCTTCAATCACAGTTTACCATATATTCATCAAATATCATTTTTGTTGTTAAATAAATAATTGATTGATAATTAATTTATAAAGAAGAAGAGAAGAATGAAGAGTCCAAGATAATTGTATAATTTGATTTTGTGGGTTCGAAAAGATATATCTCACCCACAAGAGGGGGAAATGTTCAATAATTTTTGATATAATATTAATTAGTATTTGATATAAAAGAGTTATTACACTACACACTGACATCATCTATAGGAATACACAAGGACAATGGGAGGTCTCTATGAGAACGTCAAGACCTATATTTGAGATTTCCATATGTGACAAAGTAGAATTACATACGTTAGCAATTCATGCCTGAATCTAGATGGACCATGTGTTCTCCTCCTGCCATCATCTTCTATGTGTCTATATAGATGTCAGACTAGATGGACCATGTGTTCTCCTCCTGCCATCATCTTCTATGTGTCTATATAGATGTCAGACTAGATGGACCATGTGTTCTCCTCCTGCCATCATCTTCTATGTGTCTATATAGATGTCAGACTAGATGGACCATGTGTTCTCCTCCTGTCATCATCTTCTATGTATCTATATAGATGTCAGACTAGATGGACCATGTGTTCTCCTCCTGTCATCATCTTCTATGTATCTATATAGATGTCAGACTAGATGGACCATGTGTTCTCCTCCTGTCATCATCTTCTATGTATCTATATAGATGTCAGACTAGATGGACCATGTGTTCTCCTCCTGCCATCATCTTCTATGTATCTATATAGATGTCAGACTAGATGGACCATGCGTCCTCCTCCTGTCATCATCTTCTATGTATCTATATAGATGTCAGACTAGATGGACCATGTGTTCTCCTCCTGTCATCATCTTCTATGTATCTATATAGATGTCAGACTAGATGGACCATGTGTTCTCCTCCTGTCATCATCTTCTATGTATCTATATAGATGTCAGACTAGATGGACCATGTGTTCTCCTCCTGTCATCATCTTCTTGTATCTATATAGATGTCAGACTAGATGGACCATGTGTTCTCCTCCTGTCATCATCTTCTATGTATCTATATAGATGTCAGACTAGATGGACCATGTGTTCTCCTCCTGCCATCATCTTCTATGTATCTATATAGATGTCAGACTAGATGGACCATGTGTTCTCCTCCTGTCATCATCTTCTATGTATCTATATAGATGTCAGACTAGATGGACCATGTGTTCTCCTCCTGTCATCATCTTCTATGTGTCTATATAGATGTCAGACTAGATGAACCATGTGTTCTCCTCCTGTCATCATCTTCTATGTGTCTATATAGATGTCAGACTAGATGGACCATGCGTCCTCCTCCTGTCATCATCTTCTATGTATCTATATAGATGTCAGACTAGATGGACCATGTGTTCTCCTCCTGTCATCATCTTCTATGTATCTATATAGATGTCAGACTAGATGGACCATGCGTCCTCCTCCTGTCATCATCTTCTATGTATCTATATAGATGTCAGACTAGATGGACCATGTGTTCTCCTCCTGCCATCATCTTCTATGTATCTATATAGATGTCAGACTAGATGGACCATGTGTTCTCCTCCTGCCATCATCTTCTATGTGTCTATATAGATGTCAGACTAGATGGACCATGTGTTCTCCTCCTGCCATCATCTTCTATGTATCTATATAGATGTCAGACTAGATGGACCATGTGTTCTCCTCCTGCCATCATCTTCTATGTATCTATATAGATGTCAGACTAGATGGACCATGCGTCCTCCTCCTGTCATCATCTTCTATGTATCTATATAGATGTCAGACTAGATGGACCATGTGTTCTCCTCCTGCCATCATCTTCTATGTATCTATATAGATGTCAGACTAGATGGACCATGTGTTCTCCTCCTGCCATCATCTTCTATGTATCTATATAGATGTCAGACTAGATGGACCATGTGTTCTCCTCCTGCCATCATCTTCTATGTATCTATATAGATGTCAGACTAGATGGACCATGTGTTCTCCTCCTGTCATCATCTTCTATGTATCTATATAGATGTCAGACTAGATGGACCATGTGTTCTCCTCCTGTCATCATCTTCTATGTGTCTATATAGATGTCAGACTAGATGGACCATGTGTTCTCCTCCTGCCATCATCTTCTATGTATCTATATAGATGTCAGACTAGATGGACCATGCGTCCTCCTCCTGTCATCATCTTCTATGTATCTATATAGATGTCAGACTAGATGGACCATGTGTTCTCCTCCTGCCATCATCTTCTATGTATCTATATAGATGTCAGACTAGATGGACCATGTGTTCTCCTCCTGTCATCATCTTCTATGTGTCTATATAGATGTCAGACTAGATGGACCATGTGCTCTCCTGCTTCCATCATTCCTTCAGGCCACACTCCTATCACCCGATCCTCTTGCACCTGCTGTGTCCTCTTGGTTTTTGAGTGTCTACTTACCATTTCGAGTGTCTACTTACCATTCTCATAACTACTACAAGATGGTCACCATACCGGTGGTTGATCTTCATGTCCTCCATCACTTGGAAGGTCTGGAGGCTGTTATGCAGGTTCTTGGACTCTTCCTATCACTTTCTATGATGGATTCTCCTTCCCGATGTCTGACTTGTTACAGAATACAATAAAGAGGATAGAAATCTATAAGAGTTTACCTCTCCGCTCAGCAGGGAGATGATCTCCAAGGTGAAGTCTAATATTCTTCTGCTGATCTCCTTCCTGTCCATCCTTGGTGGGTCATTCAGGAGAAAACTGGATGAACTGGAGGCTTCGAGTACTGCAGACACCTTAAGGAGGAGAAAATGGAATCATCCAGGGGATAAGAGCATTAGTGATACCCAGAAGAGCACTTACTGATCCAGGAGAAACCACGCTTCTCAGAGCCTCCAGCGCATGGCATAGAGGGGGACTCCTAACACATGTGTGGTGTATCCACAGGGAGAAATATCTTACAGATGAGGAGAACAGGGGCAGCCATTCCTATCAGACAGTGAAAGGCGAGAACCACACAGATGTGCAGCAGACCTCTCCAGTACTCACCGCTCTCTCCAGAACATAGTCAGGGTGATCTTCAGAGAGTAAATCCTGCCCTGCAGAAGATCTGATAAACGCAGCATTTATTCCGTACATTGGCAGCAGACCTCTGACGCGTTTCTTGATTCACAGGTTCTCTGATTCGGCAGACGGTTGGTGTAGGACGGGCGGCTCGCCGCACAGCGGACGCCATACACAGCGCTGCTGCTGTAATCTACAAATCCTTTGATCTTCTAGAGTCCGCCATCCACCACTCCATGGGGCACATTTACTAAAGGACTTGTGACACTTTTAGACGTAAAAAGCGTTATATACCCTTTTCTGTCCGGCTGTTTGACAAAATATTGCCAGTTGGGTGTGAAAGAGGCAGGATGGGGGCGTGAGACTTCAGCCGGCTCTCCGTCATGATGGGCATTAGCGCCTTGCCACAGTTTCAGGGATTTCTCCTTCAGTAGAAGGTCCTCACTCAATGACCTGACTTTCTGCACGTTTAGTTACGTTTTCTCTGTCTTTCATTTACATGAAATGATCTCAACACAAGATCTGAAGGATCACATTAACCCTGCGTCTTCTGATCTGACAATAATAGGACCCAAGCTCCATACTGGCTGTGTCAGGAGGTCTTCTCAGTAACTATAACCCCCAGAGTGCACACAATCATCCGTAAGTCACATGTCTGCACGTAGTCCCACCCCCTTACCATCTATATGGTGACACAATTGCACTTACCAGATACCGGAGCCGGGTGGATGCAGCCGAGGAGTCAGCGAGAGTCGTCTATATATATCTTGAGTAAACATTGATAATGTCTGATAACAGGAGGACCGCAAGAACAGCACTGACTACCGACCAGGACCTGCTCTGTATCTGCTGCATTCTGAGAGCTAAAGGACCTGCGATGATGTCACCATCATGTGACCAAAACAGGATGGGGTGGAGCTCAGCAGTAGAGGAAAATAGCTTTAGTACAGGACCTGTGATGACATCATCATCATGTGATCAGAGCATGAGAGGGTGGAGTGCAACAGTGAATAATAAAACTGGTGATGTAGGACCTGTGCTGATGTTATGTCATGTGATCATAAAAGGAGGAGTCGGTTCTCAAAAATACCAAGAAAGAAGGGAAAGACTTGCAGTGATGTCATATGCTGAGTGTGTGAGGCGGTGGAGCTCAGCAGAGTAGAAGAACTGAAGCCCCTGTGATGATGTCAGAGTTATGTAATCAGAGCAGGAGTGGATGGGCTGTAGCACTGGCAGATTAGTACAGGACCAGTGTAGGATCCATATTCCAGTTGCCGGGCAATGTCAATGCACACCTTCTAAACTTCAAAAAGATCTCGGAGATTATGTGGGCAAATTTTATCCACACTAGGCCACGCCTCTAACACTACCCAACAACATAACTAAACACCTAATCCCACCCAGTCCCCTAAATGCCCCCACATAGTAATTATTACCCCTTTATGCCCCCTCACAGTAGTTAAACCCAGATAAGTACCCCTCACAGTAGTTATACCCAGATATGTGCCTCTCACAGTAGTTATGCCCAGATATGTGCCCCCTCACAGTAGTTATACCCAGATATGTGCCCCCTCACAGTAGTTATACCCAGATATGTGCCTCTCACAGTAGTTATGCCCAGATATGTGCCCCCTCACAGTAGTTATACCCAGATATGTGCCCCCTCACAGCAGTTATGCCCAGATATGTGTCCCCTCACAGTAGTTATACCCAGATATGTGCCCCCTCACAGTAGTTATACCAGATATGTGCCCCCTCACAGTAGTTATGCCCAGATATGTGCCCCCTCACAGTAGTTATGCCCAGATATGTGCCCCCTCATAGTAGTTATACCCAGATATGTGCCCCCTCACAGTAGTTATACCAGATATGTGACCCTTCACAGTAGTTATATCAGATATATGCCCCCTCACAATAGTTATACCCAGATATGTGCCCACTCACCAGGGGCGTAGCTATAGGGGGTGCAAAGGTAGCAGTCGCTACCGGGCCCAGGAGCCTAAGGGGCCCCAAAGACTCTTGTGCCGCATAAGAAAACACACAAAGTACTGAGGGAAGGGGGGCCCAAGCTGAACTCTTGCACCAGGGCCCATGAGCCTTTAGCTACGCCCCTGCCACTCACAGTAGTTATACCCAGAAATATGCCCCTCACAGTAGTTATACCAGATATGTGCCCCCTCACAGTAGTTTATACCAAGATATGTGCCCCTCATAGGAGTTATACCAGATATGTGCCCCCTCACAGTAGTTATGTCCATATATGTGCCCCCTCAGAGTAGTTATGTACAGATATGTGCCCCTCACAGTAGTTATGTCCAGATATGTGCCCTCACAATAGTTATATCCAAAAACGTGCACCCTCACAATAATTATTCCCAGATATGTGCCCCCTCACAGTAGTTATACCCAGATATGTGCCCCCTCACAGTAGTTATACCAGATATGTGCCCCCTCACAATAATTATACCCAGATATGTGCCCCCTCACAGTAGTTATACCAGATATGTGCCCCCTCACAGTAGTTATACCAGATATGTGCCCCCTCACAGTAGTTATACCAGATATGTGCCCACTCACAGTAGTTATACCAGATATGTGCCCCCTCACAATAGTTATACCCAGATATGTGCCCCCTCACAGTAATGTCCAGATATGTGCCCCCTCACAGTAGTTATGTACAGATATGTGCCCCTCACAGTAGTTATATCCAGATATGTGCCCCTCACAGTAGTTATACCAGATATGTGCCCCTCACAGTAGTTATACCAGATATGTGCCCCCTCACAGTAGTTATACCAGATATGTGCTTCCTCACAATAGTTATACCCAGATATGTGCCCCCTCACAGTAGTTATACCCAGAAATATGCCCCTCACAGTAGTTATACCAAGATATGTGCCCCATCACAATAATTTTACCCAGATATGTGCCCCCTCACAGTAGTTATACCCAGATATGTGCCCCCTCATAGTAGTTATACCCAGATATGTGCCCCTCACAGTAGTTATACCAGATATGTGCCCCCTCACAATAGTTATACCCAGATATGTGCCCCCTCACAGTAGTTATACCCAGAAATATGCCCCTCACAGTAGTTATACCAAGATATGTTCCTCTCACAGTAGTTATGTCCAGATATGTGCCCCTCACAATAGTTATATCCAGATACGTGCCCCATCACAATAATTTTACCCAGATATGTGCCCCCTCACAGTAGTTATACCCAAATATGTGCCCCTCACAGTAGTTATGTCCAGATATGTGCCCCCTCATAGTAGTTATGTCCAGATATGTGCCTCCTCACAGTAGTTATACCCAGATATGTGCCTCCTCACAGTAGTTTTACCAGATATGTGCCTCCTCACAGTAGTTATGTCCAGATATGTGCCCCTCACAGTAGTTATACCAGATATGTGCCCCTCACAGTAGTTATACCAGATATGTGCCCCCTCACAGTAGTTATACCAGATATGTGCTTCCTCACAGTAGTTATACCCAGAAATATGCCCCTCACAGTAGTTATACCAAGATATGTGCCCCCTCATAGTAGTTATACCCAGATATGTGCCTCCTCACAGTAGTTATACCAGATATGTGCCTCCTCACAGTAGTTATGTCCAGATATGTGCCCCTCACAGTAGTTATACCAGATATGTGCCTCCTCACCAATAGTTATACCCAGATATGTGCCCCCTCACAGTAGTTATGTCCAGATATGTGCCCCTCATAGTAGTTATGTCCAGATATGTGCCTCCTCACAGTAGTTATACCCAGATATGTGCCTCCTCACAGTAGTTATGTCCAGATATGTGCCCCTCACAGTAGTTATACCAGATATGTGCCTCCTCACAATAGTTATACCCAGATATGTGCCCCCTCACAGTAGTTATGTACAGATATGTGCCCCTCACATTAGTTATATCAGATATGTGCCCCCCTCACAGTAGTTATACCAAATATGTGCCCCTCATAGTAGTTATGGCCAGATATGTGCCCCTCATAGTAGTTATCACTGATGTAAGTTATAGGTGAAGTCTATGCCGGTCCTCAATGATGTCAGTTATAGGTGAAGTCTATGCCGGTCCTGACTGATGTCAGTTATAGGTGAAGTCTACACCGGTCCTGACTGATGTCAGTTATAGGTGAAGTCTATGCCGGTCCTGACTGATGTCAGTTATAGGTGAAGTCTACGCCGGTCCTGACTGATGTCAGTTATAGGTGAAGTCTACGCCGGTCCTGACTGATGTCAGTTATAGGTGAAGTCTACGCCGGTCCTGACTGATGTCAGTTATAGGTGAAGTCTACACCGGTCCTGACTGATGTCAGTTATAGGTAAAGTCTACACCTGCCCTGACTGATGTCAGTTATAGGTGAAGTCTACGCCGGTCCTGACTGATGTCAGTTACAGGTGAAGTCTATGCCGGTTCTGACTGATGTCAGTGTAGCGCCCTCCACCCTGCGTGGTGGTCGGTTGCTACAGCATGTATGTATTTCTGTGCATATAGTGTTAATAAAACCCAGGAAGCCGGTCGCCTAGGCAACCCCAGAGCCTGGGGAGAGGAAGTGGGAGGAGGTTAGGAGCTCAGCAGAGGAGAAGCAGACAGTCTGCAGCAGGAGATATAGCAGTCTGCAGCAGGAGATATAACGGACTGCAGGAGAGAGTCTACAGAAAGAGAGTGAGCTGGTAGTCTCCAACAGAAGCAGTCCACACATGGAGTCTGTGTAAGGAAACGGAAGAAAGTCTTCAGGGGGCAGTTAGGAGAGTGCCTGAAGGAGCTAGTGACCAAGCAGATTGACAGTGCAAGAGGCCAAAGCGACCGGTGACCTGAATGTTCCAGTTTTCCCTGCTGTCTCTGAGTCATCCTTTCTGCTGCAGATGTGCCTATCCTCTATCACACAAGTCTCCAAGGCAAAGGCAAGTGATCACCCCACGATCTCTAACCCTGGGAGCCAGCCCTAGTCAAGGGGGGTTTAACATCAGCGCTGACCCACAACATCTATCTCCCAGGGGCCTGTGTCAGCGCTCGGTCCTATCTAGGCCGAACACCTTGACTGGCGTCACGAACTATTCCCAAATACCCTTTCCACCCCTTAGAGGGTGTCCGTGAGACGGCCCGACCCCTTACCAGAAGTACCCTCGGCCTGGGTGGGCGTCACACGGCTCCGCTTCTGGCGTCACGAACAGGATCTAGACACCTGCACCGCGCGGGGACAGAAGAACGCCGTCCGCCATTTTGCGGCCTAGCCACGTGGGAATCCCGAAGAGACGGCCGCCATCTTGCGGCCTACTGCGTGGTCAAACGAGTGTCAGGGGGTGGAGCGAGGCCTGCTCACCCTGCCGGTCGATCAAGTGTTCGCAGGGGGTGGTAGCGCGATCGCTCACCCTGCTGAAGAATCAAGTGCCTCGGGCATCCAGCAGCATCGATAGAAGGGGAGAAAGATGTCTCGCCCAAACAGCCCAGAGAGACCGATCGCAGCGGCTGCAGCCCCGATCCTGCCGCTAACCATGCCGTACATCCCAGGCGCTACATCAGTTATAGGTGAAGTCTACGCCGGTCCTGACTGATGTCAGTTATAGGTGAAGTCTACGTCGGTCCTGACTGATGTCAGTTATAGGTGAAGTCTACGTTGGTTCTGACTGATGTCAGTTATAGGTGAAGTCTACATCGGTCCTGACTGATGTCAGTTATAGGTGAAGTCTACACCGGTCCTGACTGATGTCAGTTATAGGTGAAGTCTACTCCGTTCCTGACTGATGTCAGTTATAGGTGAAGTCTACGTCGGTCCTGACTGATGTCAGTTATAGGTGAAGTCTACGTCGGTCCTGACTGATGTCAGTTATAGGTGAAGTCTACATCGGTCCTGACTGATGTCAGTTATAGGTGAAGTCTACACCGGTCCTGACTGATGTCAGTTATAGGTGAAGTCTACGTCGGTCCTGAATGATGTCAGTTATAGGTGAAGTCTACGTTGGTCCTGAATGATGTCAGTTATAGGTGAAGTCTACGCCGGTCCTGACTGATGTCAGTTATAGGTGAAGTCTACGCCGGTCCTGACTGATGTCAGTTATAGGTGAAGTCTACGCCGGTCCTGACTGATGTAAGTTATACTGTAGGTGAAGTCTATGCCAGTCCTGACTGATGTCAGTTATAGGTGAAGTCTACACCGGTCCTGACTGATGTCAGTTATAGGTGAAGTCTACACCGGTCCTGACTGATGTCAGTTATAGGTGAAGTCTATGCCGGTCCTGACTGATGTCAGTTATAGGTGAAGTCTACGCCGGTCGTGACCGATGTAAGGAGTGCCTTTGTATTGTATGGGCGCTGCAGAGGTTACAACTTTATGGACCATAATCGCTTGAGTTGGTTGAACAGGGTTTCTGGAGACACTGGGAAACTGCTTCGATAGAGCACAGGAAGATCAGTGGTCATAGCAACGCAGATGGGTTGTCATAACAAGAAGAACCTGTCGCAACAATGTGCTTGGAATCCGACTTACAATACAAGTTAGGGATATTTGACGTTCGGGTTAAATTAATGAAAAATGTAAAATGTTCACGTTCCAGTGATATTATATCATGAAAGTTGGGCATTTAAACCATTTATTGAAACAAAAATCACCATCGGTGGTGGGTATACCCCCACAAAAATGTCAGCATCTCAGGAACTTGTCATGTGGCCTTCTATTCTCTTCTTGAAGGGTGGCCCTCATTAAAGGTTCTGAGGTACAGAGTTACGAGCCTCTACACAGCGACTCAGCGGATCCTATAGGTTTTCAATGGGATTCAGGTCTGGAGAAGGTGCAGCCACTCCATTTGAGGTCCCCAGTCCCCAGCAGCCGTTCTATAATGATGTGACCTCCATGAGCTGGAGCATTGTCCTTTATGAAGATGACATTAGGCCGGGGTTGTTCCTGCAGAGGCACAATGACTGGAGTAATGATGTTCTTCAGGTAGTCTGGGCTTGTCACTGGACCATTCACACAGTGTAGGGCAGTTCTGTACTGATGAGACACACCTGTCCACATTGTAACACCATCACCAAAGTCTGGTCTGGTGACCACAGTGGCTGATGCAGAGCGCTGTCCTTGACGTCTCCAACATTGTTGGAGGCCATCATTTCTGCTCAGGGTGAATCGACTTTCATCAGTGAACAGCACTGAGGCCACTGGTCCCTCATCCAGCGTAGACGCTCCCTGGTCCATACAAGATGATGACGCCTGTGCCTGGTGGTGAAGTCAGGAACCTTACAGGTCATCTAGCACTCAGACCACGCTGATGTAAATGGTTTCCAATGGTCTGACGTGACACTTGGTGCCTCTCACCTCCCTTAAATGTGTCTGGAGTTGTGTGGCATTCATCATCTGGTTCCACAGGGCATTGTTCACAATGAAGAGGTCATCAGTGTGGGATTTGGCCAAAGGATGCCCACTTCTCTGCGCTTCTATTACTCTTCCAGCCTCTGTGTCTCTGATACAACCTGCTGATGACTCTGTGACACTCTAAGCTCAGTGGCCACTTCTCTGCCTTTCTGCGACTCTTCCAATCTCTGCATCTCTGATGCAACCTGCTGATGACTCTCTGTGACACTGTAAGCTCAGCGGCCACTTGTGTCTGAGAACATCCTGCGTGAAGCCTCTCAATGGCGAGGTACTGTTCATCAATTGTTAGGAGTCATCTTGGTCTCATGATATCAGAATGTGAACAGCATGAGGAGGAGGACTGTGTAAATACCATTTCTAATTGAACCATGGATCAAACACCTGTTGGGAATTTTGCTGTTAAGCTTCTTGATAGAGAACAGCAAGTTGTGCAAAAAGTCCTGAAACACTGAACAGTTGGACATGTGCATTAAGTTCATTAAGAGCATTTTAGGGTCCTGAAATTTCACCCACAAGACAAATATCCCGAACATTTTGCGAGTGGTGTGTAGTCAGTGAGGTGTGAGAAATGGAAAACCTTTCTTCTAGAGATGAGCGAATCATCCAAAATTCGCTTCGGCAAATGTTCGATGAATTTATGACAAGAGTCTTCTTAATACGAATTTAATCGTTGTTTTGCGAACATTCCTACACAAATTACAAACATACAGTCAGCGTTGTTAAAAGTACGCAATACCTAAGCATTAGCGTATAAAGTGCGTATGAATCCTTAGCGTACTATTGACTCGCAATTGCATCATACGCACGAGGCTAGGCCGCGGCGTACAGTCTTTACAGGCAGTCCATATGAGCTATAAAAGTAAGGTGCTAGCTATCCGGCAAAGTGCATAATTCACTAAAAAACACTGTACAATAAGTGCATAATAGGACACATTGCAGAACCTGAAAAAGAAAACACACAATGGGCTAAAGTGCTTGAATGTTGCTGAACCTGTAAAAACATTATTGCTAAAATACAGCAAAGACAATTATGCAAACATTTTAGTGCAATTTCACATTTGCAAGCATAAAAGGCTCAGCTATGCGTTTGAGTCTCTCCTCGTGGCTGCTTGGCATAAAACACTGGAACACATAGTCCAAAATGCAATTGTAATCCACGTGAGGTGATTTTGTAATCCAAACAGGTAACGTGTAATCCACATGGATGATATAAAATAGCAGCAAATAGAGAACCCTTTTTGCAAATCGGGCTCCCAAATAACCTAAGAAGGGGGGAAAAAGGAAATAGGCGTGCTTAGGCGCAACTGGGAATTTTCTGCAGAATGGGGGGAGTCCTGACAAGCCATGTCCATCTGAGTGAGAGTCAAACAGGGGGCAATACAAACAACCAAACATAAAAAGTGGCAACTAGCTCTCACCTGTCAGGTGCAGTCCATGGTGTGGCTCCCATAGGTCCGCTTGAAGTGTCCTTTAAATCAGACAGCCAGTAGTTGGGTTCCTCAGATGAGGCACCTGAAGTCCTCCTTGCTTGAGCTGCTGCTGAAAGACATGAGAGGATGATCCTGCCTCCTGTAGGCCAAGGTCGCTGCCGTGGTGGAACTCCACTGCCCTCTTCTTCCGGAAGTCGGACATGACCTGGTCCAGGTGGTGGTCACGCTGGTGAGCACTGCAGCCACTTGCGCTTTTCCGGACCCTCCTGCCGGGACAGCAGGGGTAAGGACTTCTGGCTGCAGGGGTGGAGGCAAGGTTGCACTCCGTGAAGAAGCCCCAGCTCCCCTGGCTGCTGGCTTCATCTTCCACAGTAGCTGGTACTGGTGGATGACCATGGATTGGAATGTAAATGATGATGTCAGCTGACCTAGCTGAAAGGACTGTGATGGTGGTGGTGGCAGTCCAGGGATCAGAGGCTCCGGCTGTGGCTTCTCTCTGAAGCAGAGGGTGTCATCTGGTGACTCCTGAAGGCAGCGCACCGGTACTGTGCTTGTTAATTCCTCTGGCCAAACTTCAGGTGGTGATGTTGGGACCAGGGGCTTAGATAGTAGGGTAACCCCGGTAGCGAAGGGGCCTTTCAGGGATGCCGTGGGGGTGTACTCCTCCTGATCCCCCACGTACAGACTGTGACGGGGTTGGGGCAGGTATGGACGTTTAACTGACCTGCGGCCCACGAAGTACTCCTTGCCGTCCGCCAGGAAGCCAGAGCCTCGCTCCACCGAAAGCCACAGGACAGTTTCCCTTTTGGCGTTCCATTGTAGGATCTCCCGGCCTAGGATGGTCCAGTACTTGGATGACCCAGTCCTCCACAGCATTCTTGTAATCCCAGAGGGTCTGCGCGTGGGCCCTCACCGATGCTGGCACAATCGGGTTCTGCCGTAGGGAAAGTGTTGATCTCCTCCTGGGCGGCGAAGTGGACGCTCCAGCTGCCTCAGCCACACCAGCCACCTCACGAAGACCCACCTCACCAGCCGGCAAGCAGAATATGGACACTGAAGCCAGTGAGTCTCTCTTGCACAGTTGTGACACCCTGATGTCTGGAGCGGGTGGTGGTTCGGGGAATTCGTCCACGAAGACCATTTCACTCCACTTCGGACGCAGCTCTTTAGCCATGCTTGCTGTACTGTTCAGTGTTCAGCGCTGGTCTAAACTGGTTCAGAGGAGGGAGGAGTCTTCACTCCCTATACCTGCCAATAGTTAGTTCCTGGTGGGCCGGGCTGGTTTTTCCCGCTTCTGAGGGGGTATATCGGTATTTTCCCGCTTCATGAAGAATGTGTACATATCGTACGTAGAGTTAGTGTTTAAAATTTTACAAAAATTTACGAATAATATGAAGCAAATCTGAAAAAATCCGGATTCTACGAAGCGGCGAATAGATTCGCTCATCTCTTTTTTCTTCTATGTTTTTATATCTATGTCGTGTGATTCTATATATTTTCATGCCATTCTGTAATATTGTCTGGACCGGTAGGAGAGAATTCACAGTCACCTTGGACAGAAATAAATTAGCATCTACCCACTGGTGTAGCTATAGGGGTCACAGAGGTCGCAGCTATGACCGGGCCCCTTGCCAGTGGGGCTGTATATTTCCCTTTATAAGATGCAGTTCCATAATGGAAGCGCTCACTAATCTGCTGGAGCGGTGAGAGAAGCGCTGTACTTACCACTTGTCCTGCTCGCTCTTCAGGGGGCCTACGCTGCTGTGTCCTGGCTGCCTGCAGCGTCAGGACGTACAGATTGCACAGTGACCTGCAGGACGTCAGGTGATTGCAGTGCAAGTCCTGAGAAAAGATCTGGGAGACCGCCGGACCTGGAGAATGGCGGCGGAGCAGGAGAGGCAAGTTACTTTCTGATCTCTGATCTGAGGTCTGTGATGCAAATGCTGCAGCGAGCAGGTGAACAGAGCAGAGAAAGCAGCTCTTATATGAGTGCTGCCCTCTCCTCATACAGCTGATCGGTGGGGGTGCCGGGGTAGGGTTGCCTGGCTTAACACTGAGTCATAATATGGCTCCAAGTATTAATAGTGCCCCCATCATGACCCCATGACCCTCAGTAATATTAATGCCTCAGTAAATTATTAGTGTCCCCTACAATTATTAATGCCCCAAGTAAAAGTAATGCCTCCATTAGTGCCCCCCAGAATGAATAATACCCACCCCTTAGATGGCGCTAGGGTGAACACTCGCTGCTGACTAGAAGCTCCGGACAGGACCTGCGCCCATCTGGCAGGTCCTGTCCTGCACATCCTGTGAGCAGTGAGTGTTCACTTTGGTGTGATCAAATGGAGGTGAGGTTTTTTGTTTTTTTCTTCTTAACACAAGTGGGGGGAGGTAAAGGATGCACTGATGAGGGCTCCACGATGGAAGCGCTCATTAGTAACAGTTCAGTGAGAAAATACCGGCAATTATTAAAAAATTAATAACTTGGATGGCCAGGTGACAACCCTACTCAGATCAGACCCCCAATTCTCAGCAGACCCCAAAATCAGAACCACAAACTCCATCACCATCACATCAGGTCCGACTGGGTGGGACACGTTGTGAGCCTGTCCTCTGGTCAGCAGGTAGGACTCACTGATGTCTCATCTCCTATCCTCCCAGCTTATTGAAGATGACGTAGAGCTGTAAAGCAGGAGAGCCCTGCTGCCCATGTAAATATCCGCTTACTGGGCCCATGTCGCTATTCCAGCTACATCCTCTGTCCTTCTATACTATGGAGGCGCCGTGGAACATGCGCAATGTCTATGAGTATGTCCTTCCGTGCCATGTTGTCTGTGGTTTCTCATGTGGTCTATGGACAGGTTCAGAGTGGGCCGGCCCCTACCATCCATGTTTCCCCGACATGGGTATTTTGTATTATCATGTGTTATTAACCCTGTATGATCATGAAGTGTCACATATAAAATACACAATGTAGATTATGTATAATCATGTTCACATTAAGTACGCACTTTATTACGTTCATTGTTTCTGATCACTTATTGGATGCACAGGCACTTTATATATATATAATATACTCACTGCCACTCGCCAAAGCGTCGCGCTTCCAGCATGAGTGAATAAAATGGTGAGAGTGCTGCCTGACTTCCTTTTTTCTTACATACATATATATCTATTCATATACACACTGTGACAGTTGGTCGGCACTCCTATGTCTGAAATAGGTCTGGTGCTCTGTGGTAGAGTAAGGACACGTTTTTTGGGAAAGACCACGGCACTCAGTAAAGTAATATGCGTATATGGGTTTATTTAATCCATCCGAGTTGTATTAACAATAAATTTAGGCCAACGTTTCGGTCATACCTGACCTTGATCACGGCCTGTTGATACAAAAGGAATGAAGTGTATGTTACAATTTTAAATCTCACATGAACAGACTTAACCCCTGGATAGTTCAGTGGATCTGCAGTTGGCTGAAGGACAGATACCAGAGGGTTGTTGTTAATGGAGTGTATTCTGAGCAGAGGCTGGTTACAAGTGGGGGCCACAGGGATCTGTTCTGGGTCCTGTTCTGTTTAACATGTTTGTAAATGACATAAGAGACGGCTTGGTAGGGAAGGTTTGCTTGTTTGCTGATGACACAAAAGTGTGTAATAGGGTTGATGTTCCAGGAGGTGTCGGTAATATGGAGAATGATTTATCTTTATTAGATAAGTGGTCAAAACAATGGAAACTTCAGTTCAATGTTTCCAAATGTAAAATAATGCACTTGGGGAGAAGAAATCCTCTATCTGAGTATCATATTGGCAGTTCTGTGCTAACAAAGACCTCAGAAGAGAAGGATTTGGGGGTAGTCATCTCTGACAGCCTCAAAATGAGTAACCAATGCAGCCAGGCGGTGGGGAAAGCAAATCGTATGCTTGGCTGCATAGCTAGAGGTATAAGAAGGAGGGAGATTGTGATCCTCTGTATAGAGCTCTAGTGAGACCACATCTGGAATACTGTGTTCAATTCTGGAGACCTCACCTGCAAAGGGATATTGCTAAAATAGAACGGGTCCAAAGAAGAGCTACAAAAATGGTGGAAGGTCTAAAACATAGAACTTATCAAGAAAGACTCCGAGTTCTTAATATGTATAGTCTGGAGGAAAGAAGAGAAAGGGGGGACATGACTGAGACCTTTAAATATGTTAAAGGTCTGAATAAAGTTCAGGAGGGAAGGGTTATTAATAAGAAACAGAACACAAGAACAAGGGGCACAATCTGAGGTTAGAGGGGAAAATCAAGAACAACATTAGAAAATATTATTTCACTGAAAGAGTAGTAGAAGCTTGGAACAAACTTCCAGCAGAGGTGGTTGATAAATCCACAGTAACTGAATGTAAACCTGTATCTATCCTGAGATAACAATAAAAGGATAATAAAAAGGGCGACTAGATGGACTAGGTGGTCTTTTTCTGCCGTCAATCTTCTATGTTTCTATGTTTCTATGTAACAGTAAGTATTTGTCCATAGTTGCAATAATCCATATAAGGAGCACAGTCCCAGGTATATGGCTACTAGAGATGAGCGAGCATGCTCGGGTGCAATTTCGCGTATTTGCGTACGCATTAGTGTACAGATTAAACTATGCGTATGCATTAGCGTACCGATTTTAAAATGCGTACGCAAATACGCGAAAATTGCACCTGAGCATGCTCGCTCATCTCTAATGGCTACGCTAGTATTCATACTAGCATAAGATAGACCACATGCCTAGAAGCATAAGAAATAGCACATAAGTCCAGAGTATTCCAGCAATTATTTTTACGTATATATATACACTTATACACCTAATTCGCCTGGTTTATATAATTGATAGGGGCTGGTTCAAAGATACCACTGCTGACGCTGATTATACTGGACAGAAGCATCATAGACATCATGTAAGGCCAGTACAATAATATATTGGTGGTTCAGTGGGAGTACATAACGTTACATGGTAAGTATAAGGAGTGGAGGATGGACGTCACCGCTCTGCTGGACTAGCCGGCTAAAATAGACGCCCGGAGGTCGGGAGTGCCTGCCGGGAAGCGTGGCGTCCCGCGTCATTTCCGGCGCATGTGCTGTGTGTACCTGGAAGCTGATTTCAGTAAGGACGGTAGTGCAAAGCGTATAGCGCTGTTTATCAAGGTGAAGTTAATATAAGACAACATTAAGTATAAATAAATATATGATATAAGGAGAAATGGTTCTAGTCAGACTTTATCTACAATAAACAAATCTGTTAATACAATCTATTAGTACGTGTGGATCTTAACACTAATTTCTATACTACCTGTTGTTGGGTGTTTTGTGTGTTCATTTGGTCTGCAAGGTAAAAATAAGAACTTTAGTTATGCATTGAACAGGATATTAGTACACAATTGCCAATATTTGAACGTACAATTTACGTACAAAAACATACAATTTAGACAGTCAATAGGTACAAGTCCCTGTTGAGACCACGTGGTGCAAGTTCCTAGTTCGAAAATCCAAAAAGCCTCACGTTCCTTCAGTCGAGCCGTTCTATTGCCTCCTCTTCGTATGGGGGGAATCTGTTCTAAAACCTGGAACTTTAGCTGACTTATTTGATGGTTGGCGGAATGGAAGTGGTATGGAATTGGAAGCTCAGTCCTGTGACACCGGATATCAGATTTGTGTTTGCAGATGCGGTCTCGCACACATTGGGTGGTTTCCCCAACGTATGCGAGACTGCAAGGACAGCGTATCAGGTAAACCACGTATGAGGATGTGCAGGTGTATAGAGATTTAGCATGGTATATCTTTCCTGAATGTGGGTGTATAATCCTATTGCCCTTGATGACATTGGTGCATTGTGCGCAGCTGAGGCACGGATAGGTCCCCATTTTTTTGGGGGACCAATGTCCTTTGTTTAGAAAAAGATTGTAGTGTACCAATGTCAGCCCTAACTAATTGATCCTTTCTGTAACACATGTGTATAGGGTTCCTAAACTCCTGAATGGATGGGTACGATTGTTGTAGGATAGGCCAGTGTTTCTGGATAATTGTGCGGATTTTTGGAATGAACGGATGGTATGTCACCACTAATGGTATACGAGGTTTAGAGATGTCAACCTTCTGTGTAGGAGTACGTGTTGTAAGGGACCGGATACGTTCCTTCTCTAGTAATTTTGTGGGATAACCTCTGTTTTGAAATTTATCCGACATCTCTTTGAGACGTTTTAATTGGAGATCAGGATCTTTGACTATATTGGTTACCCGATGAAACTGAGAATGAGGTAGTGAATTCTTTGTGTTGTTTGGGTGACAACTTGAGTACAACAAGAGAGTATTTCTGTCTGTTTATTGTATAAATCCGTAGTTAGTGTGCTTGTTGGTGTTTTGATAACGACAGTGTCTAAAAAACTAACACTTGTCTCATTAGCATGGATAGTAAACTGTAAGTCATGATGGATGTTATTCAGATATGTATGTACGTATGATATATGATATGATATCTAGTGTAGCCATATACCCGGGACTGTGCTCCTTATATGGATTATTGCAACTATGGACAAATACTTACCTACTGTTCATGTGAGATTTAAAATTGTAACATACACTTCATTCCTTTTGTATCAACAGGCCGTGATCAAGGTCAGGTATGACCGAAACGTTGGCCTAAATTTATTGTCAATACAACTCGGATGGATTAAATAAACCCATATAAGCATATTACTTTACTGAGTGCCTTTCCCAAAAAACGTATTCATATACACACACATGTATATATACCATAGATATAGACACATATATACATGCATACATATATATATACATAACATACACAGTTTGGTCACTTACCTTTTTATTTCTACTGCAGGAGAGGAGTAGTCAGGAGGCACGGAGGAGGAGGAGCAGTCAGGAGGCACGGAGGAGGAGGAGCAGTCAGGAGGCACGGAGGAGGAGCAGTCAGGAGGCACAGAGGAGGAGGAGCAGTCAGGAGCACAGAGGAGGAGGAGCAGTCAGGAGGCACAGAGGAGGAGGAGCAGTCAGGAGGCACAGAGGAGGAGGAGCAGTCAGGAGGCACAGAGGAGGAGGAGCAGTCAGGAGGCACAGAGGAGGAGGAGCAGTCAGGAGGCACAGAGGAAGATAGTGCAGATAGAGACTTGGGGAAAGGTAATGGAACTGGGGAAGGAATGGAAGGAGGAACTAGAACAGATCAGAAGGAAAGGTGTAGGGTAAGAAATATACATCAACCTCTTAATTGTATGTACACTAATGCCAGAAGCCTGACTAATAAAACTGGTGATGTGTGAGGAGGACTATGACATAGTGGGAGTAACTAAGACATGGCTGGATGATAGCTATGACAGTGGGAATAACTGAGACATGGCTGGATGATAGCTATGACTGGGCAGTTAATGTACAGGGTTACAATCTTTTTAGAAAGGATCGGCAAAACCGGAGAGGGGGAGGGGTCTGCCCGGAGAGGGGGAGGGGTCTGTCCGGAGAGGGGGAGGGGTCTGCCCGGAGAGGGGGAGGTGTCTGTCCGGAGAGGGGGAGGGGTCTGCCTTTATGTAAAGTCCTGTCTAAAGCCCACACTGCGGGAAGATATAAGTGAGGGACATAAAGATGTGGAGTCACTGTGGGTTGAAATAAATGGAGCCAAAAACAATAATAAAATACTAATAGGAGTTTATTATAAACCACCTAATATATCAGAGTCCACAGAAAATCTACTTCTAAATGAGATAGACGAGGCGGCAAATCATAATGAGGTCGTTATTATGGGGGAACTCCGCAGATATAGACTGGGAAACTGAAACCTGTATCTCTTAATAATATAAAAATGAGTTTCTGTCTGTCTGTCTGTCTGTCTGTTCTCTATGCGCGACCAAACTACTGGACCGATTTTCACCAAATTCGGCACACAAGTACATCAGGTGTCCAGGAAGGTTTTAGACCAGGTCTCATCTCTCTAGGACGTACCGTTCCCGAGATATTCCCAAAATATGATCTCCATTAGCCAACATTACAACTGGGAGCTTTGGTTTTAAACTCCAACTGCCATTCTCTGCAAAGCCACACAGGGAGGGCAGGTTTCCATAACAACCAGGTAATTATCAGCAGCTGAGGATCTCATCCATTTCTATTCACTGACACTGTTAAAGGTATTCCGGTTACCATAAATATAACTTATGTGTTTTTCTATTACTACAGTTCAGTAGTAATAAATGATGTTTTCCTCCACTGCTGCCTATTGCGTGGCCTCATAAATAAGCATGGTATTGACCTTTAATTCAGGCCACCCTAAAAGAAGTACTTAAAACCCCCGCCCCTTGCTAATCCACGCCCCCGACTCTGTCAGGCCACACCCCCTCCCACTCCGCAGCCAACAGAGATTGAAAAAATAAAGGTAAAAATCAACTTCTGTCAGCTGCAGGGATGGGTGGGAGGTTGACTTTCTTTCTGCAACGACACACAGAAACATTAAATGAAATAGATTAAATCCACCCATGTGAAGCGTCTTGCTAATCCACGCCCCCGACTCTGTCAGGTCACGCCCCCTCCACTCCACAGCCAACGGGGATTGAAAAAATAAAGGTAAAAATAAACTTCTGTTTGCTGCAGGGGTGGGAGGGTGAATTTCTCTCTGCAACGACACACAAAAATTTTAGATAAAATAGACTAATTACAGACTACAACTGTTTGAATCGTCTTGCTAAGTCACGCCCCAAACTCTGTCAGACCACGCCCCCTCCCACTCTGCAGCCATTCTGCAACGACATACAGAAACATTAAATGAAATAGATTAAATCACCTATGCGAAGCGCTTTGCTAAGCCACACCCCCAACTCTGTCAGGTCATGCCCCCTCCCACTCCGCAGCCAACAGGGATTGAAAGAATGAAGGGAAAAATAAACTTCTGTCAGCTGCAGGGGTGGGAGGGTGAATTTCTCTCTGCAACGACACACAAAAATCGTAGATGAAATTGACTAATTTTAGACTACGACCATTCAGTACCAATAAAAGATGCTTTTTCCACTGCTACCCATTGCGGGTCCCCATAAATTACCATGTCATCGACCTGTAATTCATGACACTCTGACCCCCGCCCCAGATCTCAGGAAACCACGCTCCGACTCTGTCAGGCCACGCCCCCTCCCACTCCGCAGCCAACGGGGATTGAAAAAATGAAGGTAAAAATCAACTTCTGTCAGCTGCAGGGGCGGGAGGGAAGTTGGATTTCTTTCTGCAACAACATACAGAAACATTAAATGAAATAGATTAAATATACCCGTGCAAAGCAATGGTTTCTTCCACTGTTACCCATGGTGTGTCCTCATAAATTACCATGGCATCGACCTGTAATTCTGGCCACCATCAAAAGAAGGACTTAAAACCCCGCCCCAGGTCTTGCAACGTCACGCCCCCGATTCAGTCAGGCCATGACCCCTCCCACTCCGCAGCCAATGGAGATTGAACAATTGAAGGTAAAAATCAACATCTGTCAGCTGCAGGGATGGGAGGGAAGATGACTTTCTCTCTGCAACGACACACAGAAACATTCAATGAAAGAGATTAAATATACCCGCGCAAAGCAATGTTTTCTTCCACTGCTACCCATTGTGTTTCCTCAAATTACCATGGCATTAACCTATAATTCAGGCCACCCTGAAATGAAGGACTTAACCCCCCACCCCCGTGTCCCATTAAACCACGCCCCCTCCCACTTCGCAGCCAATAGGGATTGAAAAAATGAAGGTAAAAATCAATTTCTGTCAGCTGCATTGACTTTCTCTCTGCAACGACACACAGAAACATTAAATAAATAGATGAAATATACCCGGGCGAAGCCGGGCCTTTCTGCTAGTATCTCATAAAGGAAACAGGTTCTTGGAAATAACCAAAGACAATTACCTTTCCCAACTGGTTCAGGACCCGACTAGAGGGACGGCCATACTGGACTTAGTATTAACCAATAGACCTGACAGAACAACAGGTGTGCAGGTTGGGGGACACCTGGGAAATAGTGACCATAACATAATAACCTTCCAATTGTCATTCAAAAGAGCGTCTCTTCAGGGAGGAACAAAAATACCAAACTTCAAAAAAGCTAAATTTAGCCAACTAAGAGAGGCCATAGGCCTAACTAACTGGGACAAAGTCCTCAAAAATAAAAATACAGCCACAAAATGGGAGATTTATAAAAGCATCCTAATATCTAATTGTGAGAGGTACAGACCTTATGGGAATAAAAGGGTAAGGAACAAGAAAAAACCAATGTGGATAAACAGAACTGTAAAGAAAGCAATAAATGACAAAAAGAAAGCATTTAAATCACTAAAACAGGAGGGGAGCGAGGAAGCATCGAAAAACTATAAGGAAAAAAATAGAATATGTAAAAGACAAATAAAAGCAGCCAAACTAGAGACCGAGAGATTAATCGCCAAAGAGAGTAAAACTAACCCTAAAATGTTCTTTAATTATATAAATACTAAAAAGTATAAACCTGAAGGTGTCGGCCCCTTACAGAGTAATGAGGGGGGAGGTGCAGAGAGCGATGAGGAGAAAGCAAAGCTACTAAATAACTTTTTCTCCACTGTATTCACTGAGGAAAATAAACTGTCAGATGAAATGTAGAATATAAAAGTAAATTCCCTCTTTAAAAGTGTCCTCTCTGACCCAGGAAGAAGTAGAGCTGCGTCTTAAAAAGATTAAAATAGACAAATCACCAGGACCAGATGGTATACACCCCCGTATCCTAAGAGAATTAAGTAATGTAATCGACAGACCCTTATTTCTGATATTTAAGGACTCTATACTGATGGGGAGTGTTCCACAGGATTGGCGCATAGCAAATGTGGTGCCAATATTTAAAAAGGGTCCAAAAACAGAGCCTGGAAACTATAGGCCGGTAAGTTTAACTTCTGTTGTGGGTAAACTGTTTGAAGGTTTTCTGAGAGATGCTATCTTGGAGTACCTCAATGAAAATAAGCAAATTACTCCATATCAGCATGGCTTCATGAGGGATCGGTCATGTCAAACCAATTTAATCAGTTTCTATGAGGAGGTAAGTTCTAGACTTGACCGCGGCGACTCAATGGATGTCGTATATTTGGACTTCTCCAAAGCGTTTGACACGGTACCACATAAAAGGTTAGTATACAAAATGAGAATGCTTGGCCTGGGAGAAAATGTCTGTATGTGGGTAAGTAACTGGCTGAGTGATAGAAAACAGAGGGTGGTTATTAACGGTACATACTCAGATTGGGTCACTGTCACTAGTGGGGTACCACAGGGGTCTGTATTGGGTCCTATTCTCTTCAATATATTTATTAATGATCTTGTAGAAAGCTTGCACAGTAAAATATCAATTTTTGATGACACTAAACTGTGTAAAGTAATTAACACAGAGGAGGACAGTATACTGTATATATATATATATATATATATATATATATAGAGGACAGTATACTGTATATATACTACAGAGGACAGTATACTGTATATATACTACAGAGGACAGTGCACTGCTACAGCAGGATCTGGATAGACTAGAGGCTTCGGCAGAAAAGTGGCAGATGAGGTTTAACACTGACAAATGTAAGGTTATGCATATGGGAAGGAATAATGCAAGTCACCAGTACTTACTAAATGGTAAAATATTGGGTAATTCTGACATGGAAAAGGACCTAGGAATTTTAGTGAACAGCAAACTAAGCTGCAGAAACCAGTGTCAGACAGCTGCTGCCAAGGCCAATAAGATAATGGGTTGCATCAAAAGAGGCATAGATGGTGGTGATGAGAACATAGTCCTGCCACTTTACAAATCACTAGTCAGACCACATATGGAGTACTGTGTACAGTTCTGGGCTCCTGTGAACAAGGCAGACATAGCAGAGCTGGAGAGGGTTCAGAGGAGGGCAACTAAAGTAATAACTGGAATGGGTGGACTACAGGACCCAGAAAGATTATCAAAATTAGGGAAGACTGAGGGGAGATCTAATAACTATGTATAAATATATCAGAGGTCAGTACAGAGATCACTCCCATCATCTATTTATCTCCAGGACTGTGACTGTGATGAGGGGACATCCTCTGCGTCTGGAGGAAAGAAGGTTTGTACATAAACATAGAAGAGGATTCTTTACGGTAAGAGCAGTGAGACTATGGACTCTTTACGGTAAGAGCAGTGAGACTATGGACTCTTTACGGTAAGAGCAGTGAGACTATGGACTCTTTACTGTAAGAGCAGTGAGACTATGGACTCTTTACTGTAAGAGCAGTGAGACTATGGAACTCTCTCCCTGAGGAGGTGGTGATGGTAAGTTCACTATAAGAGATCAGGAGGGGCCTGGATGTATTTCTGGAGGTAATAATATTACAGGTTATAGTTACTAGAGAGGGGTCGTTGATCCAGGGAGTTATTCTGATGCCTGACTGGAGTCGGGAAGGAATTTTTCCCCCTAAAGTGAGGAAAATTGGCTTCTACCTCACAGGGTTTTTTTTGCCTTCCCCTGGATCAACTTGTAGGAAAACAGGCTGAACTGGATGGACAGATGTCTTTTTTCGGCCTTACAAACTATGTTACTATGTTATATCCCTCCTTCAAAACACACAACTTCCAGTCCCCACAATCTGCCTCCTATTAGTTGGTAGATAGGACTAATATGCGGCTAAGGGGCGTCCGCAGTACGTCCGTTATCTAACTGCCTTTTCCCCAGCGCTTCTCATTCTAAAAAATTTAGAAATTTAGTTTTGAGAGGAGAGAGCGTTCAGATCTAGTAATTAAGATAGATAAAGGTGTGAAAAAATAATAACACCTATCAATCTATGTGAATTATCACCTCTGACAAATAAGGAGACACATATAGCAATTGGTATGAAGGGTGAATGACACCTAATATACTGCATACAAATATACCCCAAAAAACACAAACCAGTGGAACCCCGTGCCAAATATTACTGTGGTATATAAAACATTAAGTAATAATTAAAACCGCAAAAATAATATAAGAAAAACATACACGCCGCTTCTCAAAGTTTTAAAAGATAGCACGATTTATTTGATAAGGTACTATTTACACTTTTTTCGTTTGTTTTGCAACTTTTAAATGGGATGTAAATAAAAGTTACTTTTTAATAAAAAGCAAAGAGGCCACAAACAGAATTGTACAGCCTTTGGCTATTTGAATCATGATACGCTGAATATATTCTGGGCCACAGAGGGTCTATTTCATAAGTTAGTTTTCATGTCTGATTATACCCTGGGAATCACAGAGTTGCGTCTTCTGTCTAGTAAATGTGGTCGCTGGGGGTAGTGACATAAGAAAATGTTGGAGTTGGTTCAAATGCCAGGCGGATAAATTCACTGGCTCCGTGATATCCTGTAGAGTGTGTTCTGGCATCCATGTTTTTACAGTTTTTATGTCTCTTATTTCTTGTATTTTTACACAGGTTTTATGTCTCTTATGTCTTGGATTTTTTAGTTTTTATGTCTCTTATGTCTTGTATTTTTACACTGTTTTTTTATGTCTCATATTTCTTATATATTTACACTGTTTTTTATGTCTCATCTCTTGTATTTTTACACTTTTTTATGTCTCTTATTTCTTGTATTTTTACAGTTTTTTATGTCTCTTATTTCTTGTATTTTTAAAAAATTTTTATGTCTCTTATGTCTTGTATTTTTATACAGTTTTTTATGTCTCTTATTTATTGTATTTTTACAGTTTTTTAGGTCTCTTATGTCTTGTATTTTTACAATTTTTTATGTCTCTTATGTCTTGGATTTTGTACACTGTTTTTATGTCTCTTATGTCTTGTATTTTACACTGTTTTTTTATGTCTCATATTTCTTATATTTTTACAGTTTTTTATGTCTCTTATGTCTTGTATTTTTACCGTTTTTTGTCTCTTATTTCTTGTATTTTTACAATTTTTTTATGTCTCTTATGTCTTGTATTTTTATACAGTTTTTATGTCTCTTATTTCTTGTATTTTTACAGTTTATCTCTTATGTCTTATATTTTTACAATTTTTTTATGTCCCTTATGTCTTGTATTTTTTACACTGTTTTTATGTCTCTTATTTCTTGAAATTTTTTTTACAGTTTTTTATGTCTCTTATTTCTTGTATTTTTACAGTTTTTTATGTCTTATGTCTGGTATTTTTTTACACTGTTTTTATGTCTCTTATTTATTATATTTTTACAGTTTTCTGTCTTATTTCTTGCATTTTTTAGTTTTTTTATGTCTCTTATTTCTTGAATTTTTACGCAGTTTTTTTTATCTCTTATTTGTATTTTCACACTACTTTTATGTCTCTTATGTCTTGTATTGTTTACATTGTTTTTTATGCATCCTATGTCTTGTATTGTTTACATTGTTTTTTAAGTCTCTGTCACGAGGGATGGGTAAAGAGGACCTGTCAATGCAATTTAGGATAAGTCCCAAATTGGACTTAATACTCAGTCGTCTGTGGTGTTCAAATTATGTTAAATTTCCCCCTTCATGGTAAGAGGGTGCGGCCACAGCACAAGAAATGCATGTCCAGTCGTCTCATTGCTGATCATGCAGATCTCCCCTGGTTACACCCAGAGAGCTAATTTTATTAGAAATACATGATGGTGTAATCACACCCCCCTTTGTCATCAATTTTAACCACTTCCTATCCGGGCCATTTACCCCCTTCCTGACCAGGCCTAATTTTGCAAATCTGACATGTGTTACTTCATGTGGTAATAACTTTGGAACGCTTTTACTTATCCAAGCCATTCATAGATTGTTTTCTTTTTTTTTCCCATTTAGAATTTATTAGGTTTTATATAATATATATAACATACAATAAACAGTATGAAAGATAATCACATTATTGCATTTGACACATGAGGTCTGTATAAACAGGTCAAAGAAGAAAACATAAATAAACATCTCAACAGTATGTCTCTCATTTATCCTGAAAGCAGTAAATGTTTCCTATAGATTGTTTTCTCATGACACATTGTACTTTGTGTTAATGGTAAATTTGACTCAATATATTTTACCTTTATTTATAAAAAAAAACCAAAATTTACTGAAAATTTTGAAAAAAATCACAATTTTTTAAATATTAATTTCTCTGCTTTTAAGTTGCATAGGAATATCTAATACAATTGTTATTAATGAACATTCACCATATGTCCACTTTATGTTGGCATAATTTTTTTAGTTTTTTAGTTTTTTTATGTTGGTAATATTTTTTTAGGACGTTAGAAGGCTTTGAATTTTAGATGTAATTTTTAAGATTTTCATGAAAATTTCCAATAGTTAATTTTAAAGGACCTTTGCAGTTCTAAAGTGACTTTGAGGGGCTTAAATAATAGAAACCTCCCATAAATGAACATATTTTAGAAACTACAGACCCCAATGTAATCCAAACTAATTTTTACAAAATGTGTTAACCCTTTAGATTTCCCACAAGAATTAAAACAGAAGGAAGGTTAAATTTAAAAATAAATATATTTTTTTGCAGATTTTCAATTTTTAATTCATTTTTCCTATAAAATAGCAAAGGTAAACCGCAAATCAAACCTGAATATTTATTTTCCTGATTCTGAAGTTTGCAGAAACACCCCATATGTGGTTGTAAACTGCTCTGTGACCGGCAGTAATGAGAGGGAGATAGTACAAGCATTTGTGATGGCTTTGACAGCTTGTCAGAGTGATTAAAAGCCTGAAGGCCAGGAAAAAGGTCTCAGGTTAAAGCTCCATGTTCTTGGCTGTCAGGAGGCAGCGGAGTCATGGAGCTTCTATGTACAGGTGCTGCACACAGGGGGCAAAGCTCAAGGACGTTTTAAAATGTCCATTCAGAGATAGAGATCCACTACCAGGACGTTTATAGTCAATGGGCAGACTGGAAGTGGTTAATATATCCAATCACAATCATACAAGTTTACATGTAACATCAAATCAAATCAAAAGAATGATGATGGTAGCCGCCCAATGCTAATGAGGACACGTACACATTACTTCATCTATCTGGGAAATTCCATATGCATATTTCAACTTCTGCTAAGTTCCTGTTTTCCTACAGACATATCAAGTGATTATGAGTCATTTTTATTTTTAAGCATATGTGACATCTAATGGAGATTAGAGATTATAAGATATAAGAGATATGGATATAAGGAGATGGAGACCACCTGATAATGAAATACAACCCTAGCACAATTGTGTTCACCAACTAACTAAATTTCTTTAACATTTTCCTCCTCTTGAACATAATTTGCTAATAATCTAAAGAGAGTTTCCCAATTGACTATATTCAGTTCAAACCCTATGGGCCATCCATTAACTGAGGTGTATCGATCAGGACAGACCCCATGTCATCAATGCAGATCTTATATCTGTTCTCCGATGGGATGGAGAAGGAGACACAAGTAAATAAGTGTCTTCCTCCTCTTGTACACAGCCTGCTTAGGTATCCAGAGGACTCTCCCAATAACTACATTCTGACTGGATTCCCCAGTTCAGGGCTGATAACCCATTCATCATCTATGGTAGACTCCACTGGACACTCAGCATTTTTTTTTCCTGCACTTTCCTTTAAGTTATTCCAAGTTATTCCCTGCACAGCACAGGGGCACAATCAGAAGCGAGGCAAATGTCCAATAATCATCGGAGTTCAAAGTTGTCATGTCTAGGCTTTCATAGTTCTCATCTGAATCATCGAGTTCAGTATTTGCAGGTTGCATTGATATATATATGTATATTCCTCTCTTGTAGATTCTCCGTGATTCACATTCAGTATACAGGTTATTATTACAGTCAGGTGATGATGATAATATCTTCTTTCTGACCTTACTGCCAATTTAATCAGAAACAACAAATGTAGTATCCTTTTACAAAGAGAGCATCAACCATCAACCTATCATTTTACTTAACTAAATCAGTTAATTGGGTTCAGTCAACACAGCAAATCAGTCTAATCAATGGACAATTCTTTCTTAGAATTAGCGGCTCTATAATCTCCCTTAACCTCTTAGTATGTTCCACATCAGCAGCCACTCAAACCATACCGTCCTCATCATGGCATGTGCATAGTATGATCTTTTTTTCTATTTTCTCAATAAAATCTGCCGGTACCTGCTGTAATGGAACCTGTAAAGGACCTCTTTTCATTAAACTCAGGGATGATTAGCTAAGGCACAGACCACTGAGCGGCGAGGAGTCAGCCATCTATATGCATCCATTTCACATACCACACACCATCATCATTTTTCGATTGCTCGATACTTGCCAAGTGGGTTGCTATTCTTTCAGTATGTTATAGACCAGCCAGTTATTAAATCTGTTAGTGAAGTTAGGACACAAATTACAACATAATGAACATAATGGGGCAGAGATGTAATACTCAGACTTTACTCGATAATCCAATCCTGATTAAACAATATCCAGGTGAGTCCACACCACTTTTCCTCTCACTGTGGATTATTTGCTAATTCTATAATCTCTCATTATTCTGCATATATCATAAGCATGAAGTATATTATCAATGTAAATACGTTTGGCTTCACCAATGTTAGAATGGTGAACACAGCACTCAGTAGGGACCATCAAATCTGGGACCATACTTTTCCTTTATATGAACTAGGTACTAGTCTGAGTCCAGATCTGAGAAGGAATCACACAGATGTTTATGTTCAACAGTCAGAGCTGACCTGTAAGGGCTCCTACTACCTTAGGAAAGACAAAAAGTGTCAAAAGGCTTGTTCTACATCCAGTATTTATCTACTTGCTACCTCAGCCAGTATCTTCTTTTACTCTTGCTTTTTCTACAGACCAGGTTTTTCCTGAAAAATAGATCAACATAGACAAGGACATATTTATGCTGCCACATCTTTGGAAACTTAATGCAGTCCATCTGCAATCTCTGAAATAGGCAAGATGGCCTAGGTATATGCCTTCCTGAAACTCTCAAAGTTCTTCCAACATTATTACAGGCCCACATCATGTAACCTTGGACAAACCTGGTGGCAGCGCTGCTGGACCCCTGGAATTCCCACCATCTCCTCTTGACACATACATCAACCCATGTGCTGAGTTCATCATCAACGGGCAGAGTGCACTTGAGAAGGCACCATTTTACCTACCCTCCAGAGCTTGTCATCACTCCTTGCTCTTACTTTAGAGGTCTTCTGGGCCTGGGTTGGCCGAATCACGTAAACCTTAGGTTGGCTTCAGGTAATGGCTGGAGGTCTGCACTTATAGCAGTTTAATCTCCCAACTTGTTGTTTTTTCTTTTTTTCTTCTTCTGCACAGCACAGGGCATAAAACAACTCTCACACACTCTGCACTCTTCATGGGTTTCCCATGTATCCAACAAAACCTCTGCTCCCCCAGATCAGACCATAATCATGGAAGAAACCAAAGGCATATATATATCTATATGAATGTTAGTTATCTGACCACAACCATCTTACCAGCCTCAGTGAGCGCCTTTAGCTCTACCTCCTGTACTCACATTACAGAAGGGAGTGGTATTTAGGTGACAACATCAGTTCAGGCACTGACAGCATATCCTGTCTTCTGTGTGATCCATCTATACCATCTATGAGAGAGAACTCTAAACCTTTATGTAGTCTGGTAACTCAACCTCTTATCAAAATGCAGAAAATCTTCTGTAGACTCAAGATGCGCAAAGAGCTGTATCTCCTCCAATCCTCTGTGTTCATGGCCCACGTGACTGTTATAAAACAATTCTCTTAATACTTTTCAAATGCTGTTACTTTCACATGATGCTGGCCACGTCACATGACCTACCTCTGAGTATTGGCAGGGAAGCCAGCACTTCCTGTTTCAGTTTGGGAATTAGGTCACGTGACGGGGCGGCGTCACGTGACCTAATTCAGGAGCCCTATTTACACATAGCCACAGGTTGCCAGTGATTAGTCTAACTACCAGTACTTGTGTTTGTGATCCTCTGCGACTTTAGTACTTGACTCTGGCTTGTGTTTTGACCTTGTTCCTGCTCTATCCCCTGGTTTTGACGTGACTTCCTTGTACGACTTTGGCTTGCTGACCTTCCAATATTGTGTTTGTGTTCTGTCTTTGTTTATTGTGTTCTCCTCTTGTTACCCTTCCCTGTATGCCCCTGCACTTATTTAGGCTAGGGTTTGCCGCCCAGTTACGCGCCGCTACCTAGGACGGGGCCGTGTAAGTAGGTAGGGACAGAGGTGGGGCTCAGGTCTGTTAAAGAAATTTAGTTAGTTGGTGAACACAATTGTGCTAGGGTTGTATTTCATTATCAGGTGGTCTCCATCTCCTTATATCCATATCTCTTATATCTTATAATCTCTAATCTCCATTAGATGTCACATATGCTTAAAAATAAAAATGACTCATAATCACTTGATATGTCTATAGGAAAAGCGGAACTTAGCAGAAGTTGAAATATGCATATGGAATTTCCCAGATAGATGAAGTAATGTGTAAGTGTCCTCATTAGCATTGGGCGGCCTCCATTATCATTCTTTTGATTTGATGTTACATGTAAACTTGTATGATTGCGATTGGATATATTAAAATTGATGACAAAGGGGGGGGGGGGGTGATTACACCATCATGTATTTCTAATAAAATTAGCTCTCTGGGTGTCAACAGGGGAGATCTGCATGATCAGCAATGAGACGACTGGACGTGCATTTCTTGTGCTGTGGCCGCACCCTCTTACCATGAAGGGGGAAATTTAACATAATTTGAACACCGCAGACAACTGAGTAAGTAACCCTAACGAGCCCAGTAACCTCCATTATTAAGTGTGTGACTGCGGTTTGCGTTTCCGTTAATTTGCTATAGGTGTCGCCTGTGCTTCTGTACGCCTGCCTGCGAGTGGGGCGCTGGGGGGTATTCTATGAACCCCTAATTAATTGGTGTATTCATTTACATGTCATAGATCAGAGGTCAGCAGCCTTTAGCTCTCCAGCTGTTGTGAAACTACAATTCCCAGCATGCTCCATTCACTTTTATGATAGTTCTTAGAACAGCAGAGCAAGTATGCATGCTGGGAGTTGTAGTTTCAAAACAGCTGGAGTGCCGGAGGTTGCCTACCCGTCATAGATGGTGGCAGTGTGTTGGGGTGCATGAGGGGCTATGTCAAGGTGTGATCTAGGTTCAATCTGAAGCCTGTGTGTAGAGGCGCGAGAGACGGGGTTGCGTGCATCTGTCCTAAGGAACACCCTATAAAACTGCCGCTCCTTATTTAATAGGTGACATGAAAATCAGAGACGGACAGATCACCAGATTTACAGAAATTGCTAAAATCACCAAGACTGAAAAATGAAGATTTACACGGCATAAGAAAAAGTATTTTATTACAAAAATCTAATATCACAACATTCCAGATAGTGTACAGCGCAGGAGGAGATGACTGCGCGGCTGTGTCAGGAACGGTGCAAGTAGAACCCAGTGGAGGGCGCCACAACTAGAATGGTATCGGACATGAGCGTTTGTAGTAACTGGCCTTCAAGGTGATGGCGATCGCCCAATGAACCAGCACTTGGTCATCAGGTCTTCATGTCTTCTGTCCGGCACCTAAAACTGTTGCTCCTGTTGGGGAGCAATAACTTGTCCCCATATGATGGGGGGGGGAGCACAGGAACGTTTGGTTAGACGTCTACCTGATAATTGTCTGAAGTGTTGATCTGTTTAAAAGGACCATCAGGTTCACCTTCAATTCCAGAAGATTGTGGAGCCCACACTACTCCTCCAACCCTTACCATTACAATCCTGGGAAAAGATAAGGACTCTACCTAGGTGGACATATTAATATCTGATCTCCATTCAAATATAAAAATATAAAGGAGATGGAACAAAAACCACATAAAGACTTCACAATATAAAAATAATATAAAACTCACCCATCTTATTCCACACAAAGATGTAGATTTATCACTGCCTTAAAGGGGTATTCCAGTTATATAAACCTATCCTCTATCCACGGGAGCCCCATCAATTACGAGGACTGGGGCCCAACCCTGCGGTGCCCCTCTAAATGAACAGAGCAGCTAGTTGGGCATTTGCCCAGAGATGGAGCACACTGTACTCAGCTATCTCCAGAGCTCCCATAAAAACGTAGTGGAGCAGCAAATCATTCTGGGGGGCACCACAGGGTATGGGGCCCCCATTCTCGTAATTGGTGGGGCCCCCACTGGCAGGACCCCCACAGATCTAATAGTAATCCTGTGGATAGGTGATAACTGTATATAACCAGAATATCAGATAGGAATAAGTAGTAAGAAGCCAGGTTGATGAGGACAACTCTGCGCCACTGCTCTGACCAGGCTCTACTCCCTCCACAACACGTTCCCTCCATGGATCCCGGCACAGCTGCCCTCAGCTAAATATTATTTGAGGGTTTGGCAGATACAGGCTGATTAAACACAAGAAATAAACCCTCGGCTGATTAATGATACAAAACCTTTTCCTCTTATACCATGTCTAGAGATGAGCGAACGTGCTCGCAACGAGCACTGTACCGCTTGGCTCCCCCAGCTGCTTCCGTCGGGTGAGGAGGACGGAAGCGGCTGCCTGCGCCCATGCGAGCGCAGGGGAGCCGAGCGGTACAGTGCTCGTTACGAGCACGTTCGCTCATCTCTAACCATGTCCCACACTCCAAACAAGAATATGGTTTCTTCTCTGTGTGAATTCTCTGATGAGTTTCTAAATTGAATTTTCTTGTAAAACATTCCTTACATTAATAATGTCAAAACGCCTTCTCTCCTGTGTGACTTCTCTGATGTGTAACAAGCTCTGATTTATCTGTAAAACATTTCCCACATACTGAACAAGAATATGGCTTCTCTCCTGTATGGTTTCTCTGATGTCTAACAAGTTCTGATTTCAGCATAAAACATTTTCCACAATCTGAACAGGAATATGGCTTCTCCCCTGTGTGAATTCGCTCATGCTTAACAAGATTTGATCTATCTGTAAAACATCTGCCACATACTGAACACGGATGTGGCTTCTCTCCTGTGTGAGTTTGCTGATGTTTAACAAGAACTGTGCTCCGGGCAAAACATTTCCCACACTGAGGACATGAATATGGCTTCTCGCCTGTGTGAATTCTCTCATGTGTAACAAGATTCGATCTAATGGTAAAACATTTTCCACATACTGAACATGAATATGGCCTTTCTCCTGTGTGAATTCTCTGATGTTTAACAAGATCTGATTTCAGCTTAAAACATTTCCCACAATCTGAACATGGAAATGGCTTCTCTCCTGTGTGAGTTCTTGTATGTGAAAAAAGACCTGAGTGCTTGTTAAACTCTCTTCCACACTCGCCACACTGAAACTTTTTACCTCCTTTCTGCCCTGTATTTGTGGTAAGAACCTGTGATCGTTCGGGAGGTTTCTTCTGATTAAATGGATTACATGACACATCTGTTCTGTCAGGTCCTGAATGTATGTTACGTCTAACGAGGTTTCCTCCCGAAGAGCGCTGCTTGATATCTTCACCTTCTGCTCTATGATGTAGTGGAAACATGACGTTCCTTTCACAGTTCTTACTGGGATTTCCTGCCAGGATAAAAAAAAAGGATTTATTTTTTTTCTTTCAACATCACAGACAGATTTATAACATTTCTATTAGGTCACAGTCACACATGCAGTTCTTCATGAAGCTTTTCAGTCAAAGCCAGAACTGGATACAGCAGGAAGAAGAAGTCCTTCTGTGATGAAACCCACAACTCGCAGCCCCTCCTGACGTCAACTAAGTCAAGCTCATGAGATGAAGTTGCGTCACTGGTTACCAAGACGTGATGTTACGCCTCCCTAGGAGCACGTAAGGTCAGCTTGGCACAGTTTACACAGACGCCTCCTGTCTACACAGGCACAGGAAGGCCCGGGAAATGAGAGGGGATGGTTCACGCTGCCTTCTGTGTAACCCCACCCTCGCTCACAACCCTGACAAGCTGAGAGAACCTTTTTACTGCCCCAGTGAGAACAGAGCTTTCTCAGCCCGGTAGACTGCAACCAGTTCCTCGTTTAATATAAGCCCAATCGGCTAATGGGGTTATATCGGGTGACAAACCAACCCGCAGTAGCGTATAATTATGCCGAAACGCGGACATGGGGATTCGTGATCGAGATACAAGAACAGCACAAGATTAAATTATATATTTAATTGCCTTAAAGGCGCACTAGATATAACACGATATACACAGAGAATGGATACAGTGGTCAGATGTGCAAATACAGGTGGTATGATACAACAGGGTTAAACAGAGCAATAGTCAGTTACCAGGTGGATGAGTAGTCTAATGGATTATGATGAGTCCTGGGGTTGCTGTAAGGCCTGGCTGTAGTCACATGGGGGCAGTGATGTCAGCCGTTGGTCCACGGTCCCTCCAAACACATTACTCAATGTGACCCCCTTTCAGAAGAAGAAACCAGCCTCTGTCCTGTGTGGCTTTCTCACCTGTAGCTGGCCACTCCTCTCCCTCCAGGAGGAGTTCACCCTCCCTTTCTGGACCTGGTAGCCAAAAGACCCACAAAAACCATTATGGCCCATAGCTCCAGACCGGAAGGTCACAGGGAAATGGTTCTGGTACCAACGGATCCGCCTGGGTTCCGGCTATGGGTGGAGACTAGAGATGAGCAAACGTGCTCGTAATGAGCACTGTAGCGCTCGGCTCCCCTGCGAACGAATGCCCGCAGGCATTGCGGATCCGTCCTCAGCTGCATGTAAGTCAATGGGGACGGATCCGTTTGGTATGACACTCATACCAAACGGATCTGTCCCCACTGACTTTCAGTCGGGTGAGGAGGACGGACCGTTTGGTATAAGTGTCATACCAAACGATCCGTCCCCATTGACTTACATGCAGCTGAGGACGGATCCGCAATGCCTGCGGGCATTGCGCAGGGGAGCCGAGCGCTACAGTGCTCGTAACAAGCGCGTTCGCTCATCTCTAGTGGAGACCAAACATGACACATTTATCAGGTTCCTGCTTGGAGATCTCCATATCACCACTTCCTGACATGTGATCACTAACCTATGACCACAGGCATATGTGCCTTGGCCTCTGTGTTGCAAATATATAACTGGTTTATGTCTGTGATGGACGGGCAATTCATAATTCCTTATGAACTCCTGGTTCCGTGCTGTCTGGGATTTCAGTGATCTGGCTATCAAGCTGACGCCCCCTGCTAAGGGTTTTTTCCGGTATGGTGACTTTGCCTCCTTGTGGCTGGATGTGGTGTGAATTGTACCCATGTGGCCTGCTTTGAAGGCAGGACCCCTGCGGTGTCTACTTCATCTGCTAGTTGACAGCAAATGGCTAGGACTGATCATGGCTAGCATTGATCATACTTCCACATTCCTCACACCTTCCTTTATGTCTCCTTTACAATTCATTTCTGGCTTTGGCTCAAATAACTGCATAAAAAGCTGTGATAAATTTTAAAGAGTTAAATAAAGCTTCAGAATAGTCTAGGATTCTGCTCTTCATTCAGTGACTGCTTTTATTAGGTAAGCCTCCAAAGTCTGAGAGCACCACCTTGTCTGGCAATCTATGCTGTCCTCTGTTAGGACAATCTCACCATGCCCACAATCTGTTGGTAACAAGGAAGGGGACCTTATGTCCCAATTGTGAAGAGAAAAATGAGAAACGGTTAACTATGAAAATTAAAAACCGGTGGCACACTGCTATCACGGCTCAAAGGTTGTGGCCAAAGTGTCATGTATCATAAGACTAACGTACAGTGGGGAAAAAAAGTATTTAGTCAGCCACCAATTGTACAAGTTCTCCCACTTATAAAGATGAGGTCGGCCTGTAATTGACATCATAGGTAGACCTCAACTATGAGAGACAAAAAGGGGAAATCCAGAAAATCACATTGTCTGATTTTTACAGAATTTATTTGCAAATTGTGGTGGAAAATAAGTATTTGGTCACCTACAAACAAGAAGATTTCTGGCTCTCACCTGTAACTTCTTCAAGAGGCTCCTCTGTCCTCCACTCATTTCCACTGTAATGGCCCCTGTTTGTTACCAGTATAAAAGACACCTGTCCACAACCTCAAACAGTCACACTCCAAACTCCACTATGGTGAAGACCAAAGAGCTGTCAAAGGACACCAGAAATAAAGACCTGCACCAGGCTGGGAAGACTGAATCTGCAATAGGCAAGCAGCTTGGTGTGAAGAAATCAACTGTGGGAGCAACAATTAGAAAATGGAAGACATACAAGACCACTGATAATCTCCCTCGATCAGGGGCTCAACGCAAGATTTCACTCCGTGCGGTCAAAATGTTCACAAGAACTGTGAGAAAAAATCCCAGAACCACACGGGGGGACCTAGTGAATGACCTGCAGAAAGCTGGGACCAACGTAACAAAGGCTACCGTCAGTAACACACTACGCTACCAGGGACTCAGATCCTGCAGTGCCAGACGTGTCACCCTGCTTAAGCCAGTACATATCCGGGCCTGTCTGAAGTTTGCTAGAGAGCATTTGGATGTTCCAGAAGAATATTGGGAGAATGTCATATGGTCAGATGAAACCAAAGTAGAACTGTTTGGTAGAAACACAACTCGTCCTGTTTGGAGGAGAGTGAATGCTGAGTTGCATCCAAAGAACACCATACCTACTGTGAAGCATGGGGGTGGCAACATCATGCTTTGGGGCTGTTTCTCTGCAAAGGGACCAGGACGACTGATCCGTGTACATGAAAGAATGAATAGGGCCATGTATCGTGAGATTTTGAGTGCAAACCTCCTTCCATCAGCAAGGGCATTGAAGATGAAACGTGGCTGGGTCTTTCAGCATGAGAATGATCCCAAGCACACCGCCAGGGCAACGAAGGAGTGACTTCGTAAGAAGCATTTCAAGGTCCTGGAGTGGCCTAGCCAGTCTGCAGATCTCAACCCCATAGGAAATCTTTGGAGGGAGGTGAAAGTCCGTGTTGCCCAGTGACAGACCCAAAACATCACTGCTCTAGAGGAGATCTGCATGGAGGAATGGGCCAACATACCACAACAGTGTGTGCCAACCTTGTGAAGAAAACGTCTGACCTCTGTCATTGCCAACAAAGGAGATAGAACAAAGTATTGAGATTAACTTTTGTTATTGACCAAATACTTATTTTTCCACCATAATTTGCAAATAAATTCTTTAAAAATCAGACAATGTGATTTTCTGGATTTCTCATGTTGTCTCTCATAGTTGAGGTCTACCTATGATGTCAGTTACAGGCCGACCTCATCTTTTTTAAGTGGGAGAACTTGTACAATTGGTGGCTTACTAAATACTTTTTCCCCCACTGTATGTGAGGAACATTTTCTACTAAACACAGAAAGATTTCTGCAAAGGAAGAACAAGACAAATTCTGATACAGCTGTAAGGTCCATATATCTCCACAGACTCCAGGTTTGTGTTCCATGAGAAACGGACTAAAGTATTGCGAGGAGTATAGAAAGCAGATGACACTGGTCAAACACCATGTACAGGGCCATGTACACACAGAAATAATGGATTTGGTGCTGTGTGTACTTTCATTTTCAGTCATTTTCAGTCAATTTATTGGTTAAAATCTTCTTATAAAGGCATTTCAGAGCCCCAAAGCCCCTCCTCAAGTTACAGAAGAACAAGCATATATTCATGGAGAGGCCCTAATTTATGTCATCAGACGGAGTACACCATACAAATCTCCCACCTTGGGACCAAGATACTGATGAAAAATACCTGTTTGGACTATTTTTTTAATCTTGAAAAACCTCTAAAGAAAGAGGTCCAACACCATGTGGACTACCTGTTACTCATGTTATATCTTAAAGGGGAGCTGGTACCTAGAGGCCTTAGACCAAGCACAGTATGCTCCTTTGAAGGCCATGTACACCTTTGGGGGCAATTGTTTTATTATTGCATTGTACTTATTTTGACCTAAATATCATTTTTTTAAATTGGTCTTTATTAAAAATATGGAGCCCTTTTCTCTGTACAGAGCTGAGATTCTCTAGTAGCAGCCTGTGCATTTTCTCTCTCCTCCATCAGTTGGAGAGATGACGTGGTCCATATTTCTGCTCTGTCAATCAGGAAGCGGATGACTCCTTATTTCTGCTCTGTCAGGCAGGGAGCTGACGACTCCGTATTTCTGCACTGTCAGGCAGGGAGCTGACGATTCCTTATCTCTGCACTGTCAGGCAGGGAGCTGACGACTCCTTATCTCTGCACTGTCAGGCAGGGAGCTGATGACTCCTTATTTCTGCTCTGTCAGGCAGGGACCTGACAGCTCCTTATTTCTGCTCTGTCAGGCAGGGAGCTGACCACTCCTTATTTCTGCACTGTCAGGCAGGGAGCTGACGACTCCTTATCTCTGCACTGTCAGGCAGGGAGCTGATGACTCCTTATCTCTGCTCTGTCAGGCAAGGAGCTGACGACTCCCTATTTCTGCTCTGTCAGGCAGGGAGCTGACTACTCCTCATCTCTACACTGTCAGGCAGGGAGCTGATGACTCCTTATTTCTGCTCTGTCAGGCAGGGACCTGACAGCTCCTTATTTCTGCTCTGTCAGGCAGGGAGCTGACGACTCCTTATTTCTGCTCTGTCAGGCAGGGAGCTGATGACTCCTTATGTCTGCTCTGTCAGGCAGGGAGCTGATGACTCCTTATTTCTGCTCTGTCAGGCAGGGAGCTGACAGCTCCTCATCTCTGCTCTGTCAGGCAGGGAGCTGACGGCTCCTTATCTCTGCTCTCTGACATTATAAACACTCATTACATTATACTCATTATAGCTCAGTCTGTATCTTACTGATAAGAATGTGGCTTCAATAAGTGTTTCATCTCTCAGTAGTTTAGAGATGAGTTTTATTAGAGGATGGCACAAAGTGAGAGTACCAGACACAAAGCTAGAAAAAGTTAACCCTTTGTGATAGGCTCTATATTTTTAATAAAGACCAATTGAAAAAATGATTTGTAGTCAAAAATGAGTAAAATGCAATCATAAAAAATGCCTCTAAGGTGTCCATCGCCTTCATGCACAAGCTAATATTTTTAAACGAGGGAGACTTTTCGAGAGTTCTAAAAGAGGGAAGCCCTTTT